>JAVYIG010016219.1:0-32208 GCA_035222895.1 Strongylocentrotus droebachiensis | reverse complement strand
AGTTCTGGTCACACATTGTACAAATACATAATATATATATGAGAAACTATATTGTTGTGTTTATAATCATAGCAGAACCATCAAAATAAAAGATAGATAAGATAGAAATATTCTAATATTCTAGTATTACACACTGAAAATGGTGAAAGGGATTACATACATACCGCACTAATACTTGGGCCCACACTCTCCTCACTCCATTTGGTTGTACCTAAACAAACGAACGGAGTATGGAATATAATTGAGCTCAAATATCGGCCTGTCCGACATTTCAATGAGCGCATTCTCCTTCCTGACCGTAATAATTCATATAACTTATAAGTAATTTAAATTGTGATTGAACAGGTTGGAAACTATAAATATCTTGGAACTGTCTTAAATGACAAATTATAATGGAGGGATAACACACAAACGGTGTATAAGAGAGCTAATAAGAGGTTGTTTTTTCTTCGTAAGTTGAAAAGTTTCCAGGTAGATGCACCAATCCTGACAATTTAATAATAAAGAGTGTCCTGCTTTTCAATATTATATGTTCATTTGACAATCTCTCAAAACAAGACAAGAAGAAATTGGAAAGGCCACGTAAAATAGCACAGCGCATATGTGGGGTAGAATTAGTTTCTATCGAGTCTCATTTTACTGAGTAAATTGTTGATAAGGTCTGTGCAATCATGCAAGACAATACCCATCCACTTCATTTATTTTATTCATTTAATCGTTCTGGTATCCGACTTCGCCCCACTCCAACCCGTCTTTCAAGATTCAGATATTCATTTGTACCCGACTCTGTTCATAAATTCAAGTCACAGGTTAAACGTTAAACTTCTGCGTCGGAAATTAATTAATACTGAAACTATTATGATTTGAAGTACCAATGACCATTTTTTCGCTTCATTACCTTTTGCATGTAATTGTTTCTTATTAGGTGGTCTGTCGATGACAGATCACCTATTGATTTCGTTAGAATTTTCTTTCTTTATTTCTTTCTTTATTCTTTATTTTTATTTCTTCCGTACACTTTTTTGTGTACACGTTTACTCGAAATCGACATGGTCAATTTCCTTTGTATTTCTGTCAGTCATTAAGCCCTATGATTTCAAGTCAAATCAACTTTTTCAAGGTCACTAGGTCATTGTGACGTCATCCAGGCGCCATTTTGTAAAAATCGGGTCATTATCATATCTCAATAACGAGTCATCAAAAGTAAACCATATTTGGTATACATCAACTTCAGGTCAAAGGTCAACTAAAAATGTTAACAAATTTCGCGCGCGCACCTCGACGCGCACGTACGCGCGCATCAAAATTTTATAATGCTCCGATTCGTTTAAAATTAATTTTGCATACGTTTCAGGCCATTTTAAGCATTTTTAAAATTTGCGCGCGCGTAATTATGCGCGTGCGTTTCCGCGCGTATCCGCGCGTCCTGGCATTTTGCAACATAGAATCGCCAAATTTTTTCTGTTATCATATTTATTACATTTTTCCAAGCATTTTGATACCTTGTTTACCTTTTTCCGACCAGTAATAACGCAATTAGCGGCTGTCAAAGTTGAACGCACGCGCCGACCTGCGCTATCTGTATCCACAATACATAGGCAAAAACATGCCTGTACAAAATTCATTTTAACTCTTCAGAATGGATAGATACCCACCAATTTCTTTGATATTTAAATAGATTATGAGTTGGAGATATGATTTCATGTCTCATTTGACCCTCAATTAACTCATGACGTCATCATAATGGCCTCCGAACTCAAAATTTCAATTTGCATATTATGACGTCAGCAGATTTTTAGAAAATTGATTGTATCTCTGTAAATGTTGATTAATTTTCTTTCAAATTTTGATATGTTCTACCTGAGAATATTCTCTACAAATGCAGTTACCACGATATTTCATTTTGACAATGGTATCATGGCGTATTTTTGCGATTAAAGGAGGCATGTCAATTTTTCACATTTTGCGTGTATTCTCTATGGGACATGACATTTTCTCAAAACTGGATTCTACATTCTCGTCTTTCGCGAGCAATATCTCCGTCGTCTTATCTTTGTTTACGCTGAGCTTTAAGTATGTTGTAGCTGAGACGATAAGCTATCATAAGTGTGCCCTTTATTTTTGATTCAGATGCCGGGATCATGCTCATATTTCACTTGCAAAGTGGGATTTGAGAATTCCATTTTCCGTTTACGTGTAATCTCTATGGGAAATGTTTTGGTATATCGGTAACGCACTAGACTTCCGACCTCGAGGTCCCTGGTTCGAGTCCGGGCGTCTCCAACAATTTGTTTTCTTCACTTTTTTTTCTTTTTGACCTTTCACTGTACCATCTCCTTTGCTCATTAAAACACGTAGAATCGCTAATTATGTAATAAACAACTATATTTACTTTATTATTACCCTATTATCACTTGATCCAATATTTTTTGCGTGTAATCCTAATGGGAGATGACTTTTTCTCAAATCTGGATTCTACATTCTTGTCTTTTGCGAGCAATATCGCCGTTATTTCGGCTTGATTTTTGTCGATTTTTGAGTATGTTGTAGCTGAGACTATATACTATCTAAATGTTCTCTCATTTTTTCAGTCTGATGTCATCGTGGTCTGTTGATGAAATCATCAACATCATCATGATGATCATCATCATCATCGTCATCACCATTACTATCAAGATTATCATCATCATCATCATCATGATGATCATCATTGTTTACATGTCTATATAACTTCTCCCTTTCTCAATATAGTAAATATTATAATCTATCATAAGACTTGAAGACAGACCACCTTAATCGTCCTCGTGACGATTTAAATTCTAGTTTCATTTATTTCTATAAACGCGATGTACTTATTTCTTGTAATTATGTATTTTCTTGAATATTACTGTAACGCCAGTGGAAACAAAATTTCTATGTAACTTGTTTGCAAAGACCAAATAAAATATCTTGTATCTTGAATCTTGCATATACTGCACCCTGCAATGCCTCTATTGAGATCACGAGGAATGTGACTGCATTCCTCTTATGTTAGACTGCTATGATTGATACTCTCTATTCAAACAGATCAACGGAGCACATCTTTTGTCAACACTCATTTATTGTTTGTTTGGGGGACAATTGCTTCTTTTTCTCTCGACACCTGAACTTGCCATATTCATGCACTGTATGCATGCATGGGTGAAAAATGCCCATGAATTTGTGGGCGAATTTGTGTCATAACAACTGTCCTTTTCCACTCGTTTGCCTCACTTCTCGCAAAATGATTCCTGACAACGAGACGACTGTATGTAATGTTTTGCTTGCTTGTTCACAATATTTGGAATCCAGATAGTATATTTTCGGGTGAGAGGCTTCACACTAAAATGTGCTCATATGTCTATGTGTACTAGGGATGGAAATCAAATACTCTGATGAATTTTAGATTTTGGCGACGTGAAACAAAGAAATCAGAAACACCTGGAAGGACAATTTGATGGAAAAGATATTTTAAGTTGGTTTGTAGCAATATTTGTAATGGGGATAGAGGTATTGAAAGGGATGGTGGGATAAATAAATGATACCAGGGGATTGGGAGAGACAGGGGAAGAGAGCGAGAACGAGAGAGAGAGAGAGAGAGAGAGAGAAAGAGAGAGAGAAAGAGAGAGAGAGAGAGAAAGAAAGAAAGTGGGGGAAGAAATTAATTAATAGAAAAGGGCAATGAGAAGGAAGGTGAAAGCGGGGTGAAGAGTAAAAGTGGTTTTAGAAGGAAAGAGAGAGGGGGAGAAAAGAGGGAACGAGATGGACAGACAGCTAATAACAGATAATCATAATAAGAACTTGTTATGATATTTACATTGGTGTAGCATGGGTCCAGCCAATGAGAGGGCACCAGAGAAATGGGGAAGGAAATAGAGGGGGATAGGGTTATTGAAAGGGATGTTATGAAAGAAAGCGATACCAGGGGAGTGTGAGATAGAAGGGGGAGAGGGTGAGATAGAGACAGAAAGTGGGGAAAGGAAGGTATTATTAGAGAAAAACAAATCAGAGACAAGGAGAGAGAGAGAGAGAGAGAGAGAGAGAGAGAGGGGGGGAGAAAGAGAGAGAGAGAGAGAGGGGGGGGGAGAGAAAATGAATATGGAAGGAAGGGGAGAGCGGAGGAAAGAGAGAAAGGGAGGAAGAGACAACTAATAATAGATAATCATAATGAAAACTTGTTAAGATTTTTACAGCTTTTAGCATGGGTCCAGCCAATGAGGGAGCACCAGTAAAGTAGGGGAGAAAAAAGTGAGGGGAAGGGGCGCATTATGCAATAGGGTACATGCCGTTAAGGTAAATGTACAAGGGTGTAAGGAAGAAAAATATCGATTTTAAGCCGAATCAAACAGATACTGTACTTTAGATAATTAGTTATACTTCAGCTAAACTGCTATCTCTGTCCCACAGTGAAGGCCTTGCATGAGCCAAGATTCTCATGTCACTTTGTCTCCAGCAGTCTTTTTAAGTTTCGTGATATTCCCCTTCTGAAGACATTGATCTAACGCCTTCATTCCTTCTACCTAAGATACAATAGTGATACAAAGTCATGTGACCGATATATAAGTGTGGAGAACTTTGTCTATTAAAGCATAACAAGTCAGTTTTGACTGAATTGCCTTAAAACATAATCTAAAAACAACAACATCTAGCTACAGCTGGTTATCTGCTAGTTCTTCCCTTTTTTTTGGGGGGGGGGGGGCGGGCTGGATAAGCGTACTGCCCCCTAAGACGCCTCTATTGAGATCACGAGGAATGTGAATGCATTCATTTTATGTTAGACTGCTTTGATTCATGTTCATATTAATCTATTTACAAACATCAATGGAGCATATTTGTTGTCAACGTTCATATATTGTGTGTTTGGGGGACAATTTCTATTTTTTCTTTACTTGCCATATGCATGCACTGTATGCATGCATGAGCGAAAAATGCCGATAAATGTGTATGCAAGTGTTCGCCAAGTGAGGATCAGTTTGACATGGGATGGCATACAACTATATACGCCATCTTGATTAGCACCTAATACACATGTATTACAATTGGGTAGATTTTCTTCTCTTCTCCAGACAGTATCAATTATAAAAGGAGCATCTATATAGACGATCAACATTCTTTCTGACTTCACATTACGAAGGTTAAAATCGCAAGAAACCGGTAAATAAGGTGAGCTGTACACTGTATATATTACGTCATATGCTGTGAACAAGTTTGGTTTAATGGAAGGAAGCGGATGAAATATATTTAAAATCATTAAAATGCAATAAAACGAGTAACAAGTGAATGTATGTGAGACGGGATATGTTTGTCTTATCCGAAAGAAGAACAAATGGTAAGAGGACACTTTTTTTGTTGACCTCGAAATTTGAAGGTTTGACATTTTGCTCCGTTGGGGGGGGGGGGGGGGGGGCGGGGGGGGGGTAAGGTCAACTTTTTTAGGTCAGCCATTGGTATAATTTTTTTTTTTTAAAACAAAAAAAACAAAAAAATACCAAAGGGGGAGGGGGTTTTCTCCAAAAAACACACATACAAAAAATACCCAAAGGGGGGGGGGGGGGTTCAACCCCCCCCCCCCTGCGTACGCGCCTGACTGAATACAATAATCATCAAAAAGGCAAAGCCCTCTATCGCTCACGGAAAAGCCATTACTTTCACGGACAGGTAGCCCCTACCAAGTTTGGGCTAAAGATAGCAGAGAGTCATGATCAAATCCAAATATTCAATGCAAGAAAAGAATCACAATGGAAAGATGTGGAATACCATGACCTTTAATTAACACTTCATTCTCCTCAACATTTGTTCTCTCTCTTCTTCCTCTTCCTCTTCTTCTTTGCCTTTTTTCGTCTTCTTCTTCTTTTTCTTCTCTCTCTCATTCTTCCTAAACTTTTCTTCCTCGCCTACCTCTCCAACCTCCACCTCCTTTACTTTATCTGCTTGCCTTTTCTCCCCTCTTCTCTCTTTACCCCCCCCCCCCTACTTTCCCCTTTTCTTTCACTCCGTCCATTCCAAGTGTAATGACTTGTTTACACTCGTTTACACTTTATCTCCAACCTATAATGTACCCTCTACTTTCCCATCTCTTTCACATTTTCTTACACCGTTTCCTACTCCCAGCCTTTACCCACTTAATTCTTTTTGCCTTTTTTAATTCAATTTTTGTTGCCAACCTATGTGCATGATTAATGCAGGCACGATTAATAATACTATACATGATTGATATATGAATGTAATGTATATTGATCAATGATTAATGTATAATTGTAATTATACATGATTAATATATAATTGTAATTATACATGATTAATATACAGTGCGTCCCAGAAAAAACGAAACCGAGAAGTATCGATGTTTTATCATAACTTAATCACATTGTTGTTATAGACCATATCCTACAACAATGAAAGATAATTTACCCCTGTGTTAATAGACTACATGTATGTCATCCTTTTAGAGCCAGAAGGGAGTAAACTAAATGTACTAAGTTACTGCCCTTATGGCTCCACAAACACAACATGTACACTAAACACGCTCATTTATAGGTATATGTATATACATAGCTGCTTTACACTCAGTACATGTACATGTATATTCGTCTGAAAGTTTCAAATTTAATGATCGTTTTCCAGCTAAAGAAATCAAAACACATGTATTTTTTAGTCATGACTAAAAAAGATATTCCTTTTCTGATAATTATGGAGAAAATAATGAAAAGGACAAACATTTTCTACCAATCCTACTACTGAGAAAAACTTAAACGGTATATTCGTTTTTCTGGTCAATATCTAACGCACTGGTAAACGTAACATGCTACAAGTTGCATGGCATTGTAATGTATCATGCAGCAGTTTTTTGTCTCGGATATGCTCAAAACATGTAAGCATGTATATAAATGTAGTTGAATAATAGCTTCAACTTGTTTGTTTTATTCTTTTTTGTATATGAAACGTTTGGTTATATATATTTAGGTTGATAGAAGTGATGCTAAAATAAGTTGTAGAGTTCTGTCAAGATCGTCTAACATACTCTCAACATGTAAATAGCTGTATTATACTGAGTTTGTTGATTGATTCAATTTGTTGACCTTTTATTTTGCTATGAGATATGTTGATATATCTATTCAACAAATATATATTTCATAGATAAATAACATAACAATTAAATTTACAATTAAGAAACAATGTACATTACATTTTTTGAATGGTTTAAATCAGCACAATACCCAGTATTTGTAAGATTTACACGTTTTTAAAACATATTTTGGTATGAGACAGTTAACCTTTGATATGTAATCTTTTGCCAGGACAAACAATATAACATTGGAATGAGTTACAATCTTGTTTCCTAACACACTCTCAAAATGTAAATAGCTGTATAAACAAAGTTTTTGCATCATTCGATTTTGTTGATTTTTCATTTTGCTATGAGAAGAGTTGATATATGTATGAAAGTATATTCATGGGAACAAATACATGTTATAGGACCAATGAAACAGGTTCCAAAGTCTCGTTATATATCAAGAACTTATTTACATAACAGGTATGCTCATGATAATGTACATAGCAGCATAATACCCAGTATTTGTAAGTTTTTACTTTGTTGGTTAAATGTTTTTCTTTAAGATATACGGTTAATCGTTGATAAGGAGTTTGACTGCAGAGATGATATAACAATAATATATTAAGTTACAGTCCTTTTTATCATCCCACTTATGACATGTATATAACTGCATTACACTGAATTTGTGTAACATTCAATTCGATGATTTTCCATTTTGCTATGTGACTTGTTTATATATATGTATCATACAAGCATATTTGATAGATTGAATAATATAACGATTATAAAGATTGCATAGTCTTCTTAACTATCAATAAGCTATTCACATTAAAAGTATGCTCATGATCATTTGTTATAACTGCATGCTACCCATTTTTGGTAAAAATAACCTTGTTGATTTTTTTATTTTGCTAATTTTGGTTGTGTTTTCTGTAACTATACGTATCCGACAAATTTGTTTCATAGAATGAATAATATAGCAATTAAATACGTTGCAAAGACTCGGTTTATATCAAGAAGTATTTACATTGGAAGTTAACTCATGATATATACATAGCTTTATAATACCCAGTATTCGCAAGACCTTTTGTTTTATAATTTTGGTATGATAAATATTCATCTTTGCCATTTCTTGATAGAAGAGATGCTAAAATAATGAAGCAAATTACACGGTTTTTTCCATTTCACTCACACACAATCTGCATTATACTTTTATTCAAATCCCTATAAAACTACTTGTAATCACTAAATCTCCTTAGTCAGTTTAATTGTTTTGTTTGATTTATTGTGTGTTATTTTCCTTCATGTTTTTTTTCTTCTTCAGGGGATGAGTAATTTTCTGTTATTCCATGGAATATAGGCCTACAATACACATTGTGTATTATTGCTTGAGTTTATTTTGTTTATTGTGTATGTTTGTTATAACTATTTTGGTGTGTAGAAGATTAATTCAAATGAAAATGCTATACAATGAAATAAGTTTCACAGTTGTGTTATCTATCAGGAGATATGTGGGCATCGATATTACACAGCCATGAAAATAGCTGTAGCACAGAGTATCAAAGTATGACGTCATAATGGCTAAGTTGTCAAGGTTACTGGTTCGAAACAATGTTGTGCTAAAAAATGGTGTGGTGATCACCCAAGCACTTACCACTGAATTTGCTCTGCTCCAGCAGGAAGCTTGAATGATTTCACGCTGATCCTCATGCTCATGCTCTGACTGTTGTTTAGAACCAGTAACATGGACGACGAGTGAATATGACGTTAGCACTTTGGTACTCTATACTGAATACTATTGGAAAACATGGAAATCCATAGACGGTTTGCTAGAATATGTTTGTGAAAAGGCACGCTCATTCTTTACCTAGAACACAGTAAACCGAAATGTTCGTGTACAATTATTTTTGTGAACAAAAAAACAACTTTTCACATGTATGCCTTGACATCTCATTTTGGGATTATTTGAAAAGACTTAAGCAGTTTGCCATTACCAAATGTGGAATAAAACAAATTGTAAAACTTGTTAAAACTTAGCAGATGAATATACTTCTTGTATTGTGAAGTCATCAAGTAATTTTCCATTGGTTATAAACATCTTTGTCATTGGCACATTGGCTTTATGCTTGAAACATGTCGTAAACATCTAAATGGTTTTAACAATTAAAGACGCTTGGAAGAAAAATTGGATTAAAAATAAGTTTCAAAGTTATGGGTTTGGTACAATATTTTTAAAGGATTGTGGGAATCGACGGTTGATAGCGGAAAAGAAGTGAATAGCAGGAGAGTGGGAGAAAGAGGGTGACATAGAGAGGGAGGGAGAGAGGGGGGAAGACAGAAGGTTAGAAAGGAACTAATAGAGAGAGCGAGAGAGAGAGAGAGATAGAGAGAGAGGGGGGTGAAGAGAGACAGAGAGAGAGAGAGAAATGAGGAAGAGAGAGAGAGAGACAAAGAGAGAGAGAGGGACAAATATATAGAGCAACAGACGGGGAAGAGAGAGAGAGAGAGTGAAAGATGGAGAGAGGGATGAAGGGGATAAAGAAGGGAAGAGATGAGGAAAAAGGGAAAGGGAAAAAAGAGAGGGAGGGGGGATAATTAATTTGGTGAGTAATCATAATAAGAAAAAATGCTTTTGTAGAATGGATGAAGCCAATGAGGAGGCAACAGTGAAAAAGGGGGAGAAGGAAAGGGGGTGCGCAACATGTACTTGGGTACATGCCATTCAGCTTAATGATCTACATGTAATTATCAAGATTCGTTATAGTGAGAACTTTGAAATGGCTTGAAAACCGAATACTCAAGGAACACAGTGCAAGACCTGAAATCTATTAAAAACACTATACACAACGCCAGTGAAAGAAAGAAAAATATTGATCTATTTACTCTTCCCTTTCTACCTTGAATAGTGTTTTTTTCTTTGCATCTGGGTAATAATTTGTACAAAGGGTTTCGACATGAAATACATTGTGTGTTTGGGGGAACAATTACTTTTTTATCTCTCTACTAGCCATATTCATGCACTGTATGAATGCATAAGTAAAAAACAAATACTCTAAATTTGTGTGCGAATTTTTGTCCAGCGAGCATCAGTTTGACGTGTGATGGCATACAACTAGACGCCATCTTGATTGGCACCTAATACACATATTACAAGAGGTTGGATGAACTGATCTTTTTCAGACAGTATCAATTACAAAAGGAGCACTTTCTGATATCATATTAAACAGGTTAAAATCGCAAGACTCTGGTAATTGAGGTAAGCTGTATATACTCATAGGTCATTTTCCTGTGAACAAGGTTGGTGTCATAGAAGGAAGTAGATGACAAAATAGGTAATTGTGTAATAAACAGAGAAACAGTTGTATGCATATGGGATGGGGTATGTTTGTCTTAGCTCGACGAAGGAAGATGAGAATACAAAGTAAAAATCAACTTACATGAAAGAAATATGATCAATATCTTCTTCTGTACTTCGTCTTAATTCGGGCAGCATGGTTCCCGAATATGACCTTATTTATTGTATTCTATATAGAAATTAAATTTATGCCATAACAAATTGTCCTTTTTTTAACTCATTTTGTTTCTTTCTCGCAAATTGGTAAAAATCAAAATGATTCCTGGCAACGAGATGGGTGAATATAATGTTTTGCTCGCTTGCTCACAATATTTTGAATCCAGATAGTATATTTGTGGGTGTGAGGCTATTACACGAAAATATGCCCATACGTGTGTACTAGGGATGAAAAACAAATACTCTAATGATTTGTGTATTATGGTGACGTGAAACAATGGAATCAGAGACACCTGGAAGAAATATTAGATGGAAAAGAACTTTTCAGTTATTGGTTTGTGGGTATTGTGTGTGAAAAAAGCGATACTAGGGGAGTGGGGGAGAAAGTGGAAGAAGAGAGAAAGAAAGAGAGAGAGAGAGAGAGATAAAGTGGAGGAAGAAAGGAATTAATAGAGAACGAGACAAGAAGAGGGAGAGGGAGAAATAGAAATAGATAAAGCAATAGAGGGGGAAAGGGAGAGAGAGAGGAAAAGATGGAGAGAGAGAGGTTGGGAAGAGAGAGAGAGAGAGAAAGAAAGAAATAGATAAACAATAGAGGGAGAAGAGAGAGAGAGAGAGGGAAAGATGGAGAGAGAGATTGGGAAGAGAGAGAGGAAAAAATATATAAAGCAATAGAGGGGGAAGAGAGAGAGGGAGATTGGGGATGATAAGTAAAATATAGGAAAGGGTAGAGGGATAAAGAGGATACAGAAGGAAAGACATGAGGAAAAAGGGAAATAGAAAGAAAGAGAGGGAGGGGATAATCAAAGATGAATAATCATAATAAGAACAGTGTTTTTGTAAAATGGATGCAGCCAATGAGAAGGCAACAGTGAAAAGGGGGAGAAGGAAAGGGGGTGCGCAACATGTACTTGGGTACATGCCATTCAGCTAAATGATCTACATGTAATTATCAAGATCCGTTATAGTGATAACATTGAAATGACTTGAACACCGGATACTCAGGGAACACTAGTGCAATACATGACATCAAATGAAAACACTACACTCAAACAGAATCAAACAAATAGTGTATTTAAGATTTTATCATTTATACCTCACTTACAAACGATCTGCTACTATATTCCACAGCGATGGCCTTAAATGGGCCGTGCAATGCGGCAAAGTTCTCTCCATCCACTATGTATCTAGCTTGGAAGAACACGTGATCCAAAGTTTGTAATAATTTCAGGATCTCTCTTACCAATATGAAAACATCAATCTATTTACTTTTCCCTTTCCACCTTGGATAGTGTTTTTTTCTTTGTATCTGGGTAATAAGTTATACAAAGGGTTTCGAACTGAAATACATTGTGTGTTTGGGGGACAATTACCTTTTTCTCTCTCTACTTGCCATATTAATGCACTGTATGCATGCATGAGTTAAAAATGCCATACATTTGTGGGCGAATTTGTGTCAAGTTGAGCATCAGTTTGACGTGGGAAGGCACACAAATAGACGCCATCTTGATTGGCACCTAATACACATATTACAAGAGGTTGGATGAACTGTTCTCCTTCAAACAAAGTTTAAATCATTAAATGGACAATTAGACGATCAACTTTCTTTCGGACATCACATTGCAAAGGTTAAAATCGCAAGACACTGGTAATTATTAAGCTGTAGATACTTTGTAGGTCATTTTGCTGTGTCATAGAAGGAAGTGGATGAAAAATAGGTAATTATATAATGAAAGGAGAAACAGGTGTGTGCATGATGAATGTGGTATGTTTGTCTTAGCTAGACGAAGGAAGATGAGTACACAAAGTTAAAGTCAACTTATATGAAAGAAATATGATCAATATCTTCTTCTGTATGTCTCTATCTCTTTCTTCATTTCTCTCTTTCTTCCTTTCTCTATTTCTCACTGCCCGAATTTCGTCATGATTCGGGCAGCATGGTTCCCGAATATAACCTTATTTATTTTATTCTATATAGGAATGAAATTTATGCCATAACAATATTTTCCCACTTACTTGCTCTAGTTCTCAAAAAAATTGATAAATCAGGATGATTTCTGGCAACGAGATGAGTGCATATAATCCTTTGATCGCTTGCTCACAATATTTGGAATCCAGATAGTATATTTTTGGGTATAAGGCTATTACACGAAAATATGCTCATACGTATGTAATAGGGATGAAAAACAAATAGTCTGATGATCTGTGTATTATGGTGAAGTGAAACAATGGAATCAGATACACCTGGAAGGAATATTAGATGGAAAAGAACTTTAAAGTTGTTGGTTTGTGGGTATTGTGTGAAAAAAGCGATACGAGGGGAGTGGGGGAGAAAGTGGAAGAGAGAAAGTGGAAGAGAGAAAGAAAGAGAGAGAGACAAAGTGGAGGAAGAAAGGAATTAATAGAGAACGAGACAAGAAGAGGGAGAGGGAGAAATAGAAATAGATAAAGCAATAGAGGGGGGAGAGAGAGAGGGAAAGATGGAGAGAGAGAGAGAGATTGGGAAGAGAGAGAAAGAGAGAGAAAGAAAGAAATGTATAAAGCAATAGAGGGGGAAGAGAGAGAGAGGGAAAGATGGAGAGAGAGAGAGAGAGAGAGATTGGTAATGATAAGTAAAATATAGAAAAGGGTAAAGGGTTTATAAAGGGGATACAGAAGGAAAGAGATGAGGAAAAAAGGGAAAGAGACATGAAGACAGGGGGGGGGGGGGTAATTAAAGATGAATAATCATAATAAGAACAGTGTTTGTGTAGAAGGCATGCAGCCAATGAGAAGGCAACAGTAAAATAGGGGAAAGGGGGGGGGGGATGCACAACATGCACTTAGGGTACATGCCATTCAGCTAAATGTTCATACATGTAATTATCAAGATTCGTTATAGTGAGAACTCTGAAATGACTTGAAAACCGAATATTCAAGGAACACTAGTGCAAGAGATGAAATCCCACAACAACACTAGACCCAACGCCAGTGAAAAAAAGAGAAATAATGATTTTTTTTTTAAAATATCCGATTCAAACGGATAATGTACCTTAGATTTATTATTTATACCTCAACTGATCTGCTACTTATATTCCACAGCGATGGCCTTACATGGGCAAAGGTTCTCTTCACTCACTATATGTCTCTAGCATGGAAGAACACGTGATCCAAAGTTTGTTAGAATTTCATGATCTTTCTTACACTTATGAAAACATCGATCTATTTATTCTTCCCTTTCTACCTTGGATAGTGTTTCTTTCTTTGTATCTGAGTAATAAGTTATACAAAGGGTTTCGAACTGAAATACATTGTGTGTTTGGGGGACATTTACTATTTTCTCTCTCTACTTGCCATATTAATGCAATGTATGCATGCATGAGTGAAAAATGCCATACATTTGTGGGCGAATTTGTGTCAAGTTGAGCATCAGTTTGACGTGGGATGGCACACAAATAGACGCCATCTTGATTTGCACCTAATACACTTATTACAAGAGGTTGGGTGAATTGTTCTTCTTCAGACAGTATCAATTTTAAAAGGAGCATCTAGACGAAGAACTTTCTTTCTGACATCATATTACAAAGGTTAAAATCGCAAGACACTGGTAATTAAGGTAAGCTGTAGATACTATGTAGGTCATTTTGTTGTGAACAAGGTTGGTATCATAGAAGGAAGTAGATGACAAAATAGGTAATTATATAATAAAAGGAGAAACTGCTGTATGCATGTGGGATGGGTTATGTTTGTCTTATTTCGACGAAGGAAGATGAGAATACAAAGTAAAAATCAACTTATATGAAAGAAATATGATCGACAACTTCTTCTGTATGTCTCTATCTTTTTCTTCATTTCTCTCTTTCTTCCTTTCTCTATTTCTCACTGCCCGAATTTCGTCATGATTCGGGCAGCATGGTCCCGAATATAACCTTATTTATTTTATTCTATGTAGAAATGAAATTTATGCCATAACAATATTTTCCCACTTAATTGCTCTAGTTCTCCAAAAAAATGATAAATCGGGATGATTCCTGGCAACGAGATGAGTGAATATAATCCTTTGATCGCTTGCTCACAATATTTGGAATCCAGATAGTATATGTTTGGGTATAAGGGTATTACACGAAAATATACTCATACGTGTGTATTAGGGATAAAAAAACAAATAGTCTGATGATTTGTGTATTATGGTGACGTGAAACAATGGAATCAGAGACACCTGGAAGGAATATTAGATGGAAAAGAACTTGTAAGTTGTTGTTTTGTGGGTATTGTGTGTTAAAAAAGCGATACTAGGGGAGTGGGGGAGAATGTGGAAGAGAGAAAGAAAGAGAGAGAGACAAAGTGGAGGAAGAAAGGAATTAATAGAGAACGAGACAAGAAGAGGGAGAGGGAGAAATAGAAATAGATAAAGCAATAGAGGGGGGAGAGAGAGAGGGAAAGATGGAGAGAGAGAGAGAGATTGGGAAGAGAGGGAAAGAGAGAGAAAGAAAGAAATATATAAAGCAATAGAGGGGGAAGAGAGAGAGAGAGGGAAAGATGGAGAGAGAGAGAGAGACAGAGAGAGAGATTGGTGATGATAAGTAAAATATAGAAAAGGGTAAAGGGTTAAAGGGGATACAGAAGGAAAGAGATGAGGAAAAAAGGGAAAGAGACATGAAGACAGGGGGGGGGGTAATTCAAGATGAATAATCATAATAAGAACAGTGTTTATGTAGAAGGCATGCAGCCAATGAGGAGGCATCAGTGAAATAGGGGAGAAGGGGAGGGGGAGGGGTGCGCAACGTGTACTTTAATGGGTACATGCCATTCAGCTAAATGATCATACATGTAATTATCAAGATTCGTTTTAGTGAGAACTTTGAAATGACTTGAAAACCGAATACTCAAGGAACACTAGTGCAAGACATGAACTCACATGAAAACACTACACTCAACGCCAATGAAAGAAAGAGAAAGATTGATTCACCAAACCGGTTTGTTATGCTTTCAGGATCTTTCTTACCCTTATAAAAACATTGATCTTTTTACTCTTCCCTTTCTACCTTGGATAGTGTTTTTTTCTTTCCATCTGGGTAATAATTTGTATGAAGGGTTTCGAATTGAAATACATTGTGTGTTTGGGCGACAATTACTTTTTTCTCTCTCTACTTGCCATGTTATCGCACTGTATGCATGCATGAGTGAAAATGCCATAAATTTGTGGGCGAATTTGTGTCAAGCGAGCATTAGTTTGACGTGGGATGGCATACAACTAGACGCCATCTTGCTTTGTACCTATTACACAGATTACAAGCGGCTGGATGCATTTTTTCTTCTTCATACAGTATTAATTATAAAAAGAGCATCTAGATGAACAACTTTCTTTCTGACATCACATTACAAAGGTTAAAATCGCAAGACACTGGTAATTAAGGAAAGCTGTAGATAATATGTAGGTCATTTCGCTGTGAACAAGGTTGGTGTCATAGAAGGAAGTAGATGACAGAATAGGTAATTATGCAATAAAAGGAGAAACAGGTGTGTGCATGTGGGATAGGGTATGTTTGTCTTATCTTGATGAAGGAAGATGAGAATATATAGTATAAATCCACTTATATTGAACATTTTCGGGTGGATTACATGAAAAGAAATGTGATCGATATTTTCTTCTGTATGTTTCTTTCTTGTTCTTCTTTTGTCTCTGCCCGAACTTCGTCATCATTCGGGCAGCCCGAATATAACTTTATTTATTGTATTCTATATTGAAATGTAATTTATGCCATAACAATCTTTTTCCACTCGTTTATTTCACTTCTCGCAAACTTGGTAATAATCAAAATGATTCCTGGCAACGAGATGAGCGAATGTAATGTGGTGCTCGCTTACTAACAATATTTGGTATCCAGATAGTATGTTTTCGGGTGAGAGGCTTTCACACGAAAATGTGTATGTGTACGAGTGATGGAAAATTGAAGTTTTTTGCGATATGAAAAGTTACTTTCCATAAGCCTTACCTTGCGAAGACGACTATGTGCGCATGCGCGAAGAGCGGGATCTCATGTAATCTTTTCAACGGGATATACGAAGTAAAATCATAACTATTGTAGCATGAGTCAATCCCAGGAGGGGGCACCAGTGAAGTGGGTGTGGAAAAGGAGAGGGGGAGGTGACGCAATTTGTACTTAGGGTACATGCCATAAAGCTAAATGCTCATGCATCTAATTTTCAAGATTCGTTAAAGTAATAATCTTACTTTTTTCAGCATCATCAGTATTGAAAGCTTGAAATTACTTAAAATAATATATCAAAGAACACTAGTACAAGAGATGTTCCCAGACGTCTATGTGTACGGGGTATGGAAAACAAATACTCTGATTATTATTCATCGGCTATTCTATCGGCTTTTTGTCCTCTGTACCATTCATTTTGGCCTTAAACAATAAGGCCAGTTTGAAAGGGGTGATGTCATGATGTAGCCGATTGCTGTAGGACAACTACCCCCTACGACAACCATCCTCTAGGACAACTACCCCAGACAACTATCCTAGGGGGTAATTGTCCGGGGGTAGTTGTCCTAGTGGGGGTAGTTGTCCTAGGGGGTAATTGTCCTGGGGGTAGTTGTCCCGGGGGATATTCATCCTACAGGGTGGTTGCCCTAGGGGGTAGTTGTCCTAGGGGGTAGTTGACTAGGGGTGGTTATCCGAGGGGGTGGATGTCCAGGGGGTAGGTGTCGGATACGGTGGCCGATATATAAGTCTGAAGAACCTTGTCTAGTTACAGCTGGTTATCTGGGACCCACCCCCTGCGAAACCTATATTGAGATCACGAGGAATGCGAATATATTGATCGCATGTTAGACTGCTTTGATTCATATTCATATTAATCTATTTGCAAAGAGCAACGGAGCATATCTTTTGTCAACACTCATACAGTGTGTGTTTGAGGGACATTTACTTTTTTTCTTTACTTGCCATATTCATGCACTGTATGCATGCATGAGGAAAACAGGCTGATACAATTGTGTGCAAATGTTTTGGTGAGCATCAGTTTGACGTGGGATGACATAAACTGTACAACATCTTGATTAGCACCTACTACAAATATTACAATAAGGTAGATTTATTTTTTCTTCTTCAGGCAGTTTCAATTATAGAGGAGCATCTAGACGAACAAATTTCTTTCTGACTTCACATTACGAAGGTTAAAATCGCAAGAAGCCGGTATATAAGGTGAGCTCTACATTGTATGTAAGTCATTTTGCTGTGAAAAAGGTTGGTGTCATAGAAGGAAGTGGATGAAAAATGTTTAAAATGTTTAAAAACTTCAAAATGCAATAAAAGGAGAAACAGGTGTATGGATGTGAGGAGGAGTAGCTTTGTCTTATCTGGAAGAAGAAAGATGATAATTCAAATTTAATACACTTATGAGAAGGTTTTCAGATAGGCCTACAACATGAGAGGAAATGTGAATTATATCTTTCACTGTGTGTCTCTTTTTCTGTCAACCCTTTTCCATCTCTCGCTGCCCGAATCGCGGCATGATTCGGGCAGCATGGCGCCCATACAAAACCTTGTTTATTTTACTTCTATATCGAAATGAAATTTATGCAACAACAACGTATATTTTGTTTACCCCTCGTTTGCTTTACTTCACGCAAATTGATAAATCAAGAAGATTCCTGACAGCGAGATGATTGAATATATATGTCTTTTTTTTCGCCTGAACGCAATATTTGGGATCCGGATAGTATCCGGCTCTTACACTAAATGTGCGGGCACGCCTCTTTGCACTAGTGATGAAAAATAAATCCTCTGATGAACTTTGGATTAGGGTGACGTGAAAACTTGTAAAGTGGTACCGCGAATTAAAAAAGCTGATCTCGAAGTCTAAAGACTGGTGCACCCCACCAACCTCTCCTCAATAATTGAGTCCACAATATGCTACTGGGTTCAACAACAGGATATTTGATGTTATTATTAGATCGACTTTTCCTTGCATTTATAAACGGTTGCATAGATTGCTCAACATGTCTCGGCCACTTGATAATATCACTGAAAAAAGAGACTGCTCTATCATCGTGCACACAATCATATACCTATGTAAACAACAAGATCAACATGTCAATTTCGCTTGAAATATTATTTTTGCTAATTGAAATAATTCATGCAACAAATGTTAATAAATATATTAATTAAATATCTCTAGTCAAGAGAACCCTGTAAACAGGTATAATTGTTTGGCATGTGTAATATGTCTATGTCATTGTCAACTCATGTTTCTAGTATTTGTAAGTCAGTCAGATATCAATTGAGATATCTAGGTTTTATTAGGAAATACTTAAGTCGTTCAACCACAGAGAAACTTGTACATGCTCTTATTTCATCACGCTTAGATTTCTGTAATTCTATTCTCTATCTGCTCCCTAACACACAACTTGTTCGACTCCAGAAACTGCAAAATACTGATGCACGTTTTGTCACACTTTCTTCTCGTAGAACTCACATCTCCCCCATTCTCAAAATTCTTCAGTGGCTCCCGGTATTTGACCGAATCATTTTAAAGTTGTTGTTGCTAGTTTTCCATTCCTTGTATGACTCTGCTCCTTCCTACAATATCAAGTTGATTGTCAAGTATAAGCCTACAAGACATCTTCGTTCATCTCAATCCTCCTTATTAGTTGGTCCTAAGACGCGCAGTTCTTGGGGGGGGGGGGGGAGCCTTTTCTCCTTCTGGTCCGTCCCTTTGGAATAAGCTGCCACTTAGTATTCGTAACTTTCTAACTGCCCTCCATGACTTCAAAGTTGCTCTAAAAACCTATCTCTTTCTAAACAGTGCTCTTTAATTATTTCAATGTAGCGTAATAATTTGTGCTATTTTAGTTTACTCTAGTTTAGTTACGAAAGTGACATGTTTGTGATTGCAATATGTACAACGCCATGAGCGTCAGAGCCTGGCTGATACCGGCGGCCCGGCGCTATATAAATATCCATATTATTATTTAGTATAATATACTGTAGTAACATTATGAACACTTAGATTGAAAGAAACTATTATTTTCACTTAAACTTCATATGATATGCTCTCAGTGCAATTTTTTAATATACATGTGTTTAGATCATAAAATTGTTTGAATAAATGAATGAAAATGGCAGTAGGTGACCTTTTTATATCAATTCCAAAGCAATTTCACCGAATGAAATACACTGTCTACCATTAATAGTATTTTGATTTTAAATGTTTATAAGTAAATTTTACTGATGGAAGTTATTGTAATGAATTCATTTTATTCTCTTCCTCTCGGTCGGTTCCTTTTTTCTTCCCTCCTTCTCTATCCTTCATTCCTCTCTCGTTCTCTCTCCCTTCCTTCCCCCTCTGTCTTTCCCTCCCCATCCATTCTACCCCTTTTTCTCCCCCCACCCCCTCTCTCTGGCTTTCCACTCCCCCCCCACCCCCTCTCTCTCTCTCTTTCTCTCTCTCTCTCTCTCTCTCTCGTATTATCTGTCTCTCTCCTGTTGTCTCTCTCTCTCTCTTGAGAATTGTTCTTTCTACAGGTCAATACTCTGATCAGGATGGCGGCTAACTTTAGCTCTTCAGAAGACATTTGTGAAGGAGATAACTGTGAGGCAATCACAGATGTTACGTACTACGTGAAGGAGAAGAAGAAGCTATGCGATAACTGCGCCTCCATAGGGGGATGCATCGGAAAAGCAAAAAAGGGTGGGCCCAATCTTTATTGTAAGAAGCATGATGAAGAAATCAAACTGTATTGCAAAACAGATCGTGTAGCACTGTGTTATTCATGCGCACATATAGATCATCAGCAGCCTTGCGTGCAGCAGGATATAGAGGGCGCCATCATGGAAAGTGTGGAGAGACTAATTACTCTAAAAGAAATGGCAAAGGACAAATTAAAGCTTTGTCGAGTTTATGGAGATCAGATTCTTCAGTGTAGGAAAGACACCGACACCCATCTACAAGCTTTGAAAGATGAAGTGGATTCGGTAATTAATGAGGCGATCCAAACACACAAAGACAGAGAGAAGGAGGATGCTTCACAAATCAACCAGGAGACTGATAAGAAGAATCAGAAACTTAAAGAGGAGATTCAGAAGATCAATGACAAGATTCAAAAGAACGATGAAGAGAGAAAAAAAAAAACTAAAACTAAACCGTTCAAATGCAGAGAAAAGACGAAAACCCATTGACAATAAACAGCATGGTCTTCAAACAGACATTAAGAACATCGCTGAAGAGAAAGAGAGAAAGATTGGACAGCTGGAGATATCTTGGCAAGATAACACAAAAAACACAGAGACTACAATACAGACAATTGACACAGTACTCAAGGATGATACACATGCCGTCAAAGATGTGAATACATCAGTAAGTGATGAACTAAAAAAGCCATTGAATGAAGGTGAGGTGAAACAAATCACCAGTACCATTTCGGGTGTGAGGTTTGTGAAGGGTGCTGGGAGAGAGAAGTATGATGGGAGGATTGATTGGTATGATGGGGAGTGGAAGCTCATTGATACAATCAATGTCAGGGATAAAAACACAATCCCGGTCATTGTAGGATGTATAGATGGATGCAATGTGATAATTAGAGATAGATTGTATGGTAGCCCACATACGTACATGTTAGATATGAGCACTAAACACACTCAGCGAGTGATAATCAGTAGTGTTACATCACGGGTTTACTCCTGTGCATTGCTGAATGATGACCAGGTAGTATGCGGTAAATACAGTAATGGGTGTACAGGGGACAGTTTGACTAGATGCATCAGTGTGTATGACAGACAATGGAAGCACATCAAAGACGTCACAATACCAAGAAACACAAAGGATGATGACACATGGGTGGATGTAGCTGCTGACCAGGATGGGATGTTCATCGCTGCTGAGTGGGATCAGTCTAAGATATACGTCATCAATCCAGCTGATGGTAAGATCATGAATACTATCACATGTAAAGAGGATATAGTGATGCATGGTGTACTTTCATCAGGTCACATCATCGCTCGACCCTCACTACCAGATTGCGGATTGTTCATTATCGACAGACAGGGTGCTCAAAGGGAAATCCCCCACAGTGATGACATACTGAATGCCTGCATCGATCCTATGACAGACGACCTCTACGTCGTGACATCAGATGATGAGTGCAAGACGTGTGTGATTGATCAGGTGATGAGTGGGGGTGACATGAAGAAGAGAAGAGTAGCATCATTCCCTCTATCAACTAGACTGGTTGAGGACAGGATCTATCACCTTGCATTATCTCGGGTGATGATGACGTCATCAGGGAAACTGATTGCTTGCGATGGAGACAACATTCTCGTATTCAAAAACAGATTCATCCTCTAAATATAATCCTCTTTGATTAAAATTGACCATGTTCACTTCGTATACACATGAACATAAACATATGCCACTAAGCATGCCACTAATTACATTTATATATTAAAATGTGTCTTACAACATAATACCTAACTTAGCCATGACTATATACAGGATAAACAATTGTCACATAAATAAATGAACTGTTTAGATCATTTCTTCATTTCAAAGAAAAGTATAGCAATACATGGATTTGCATAAGTACAACTATAATAACCGCAACGGCCCTTAGCCTGTTTTGTCCATTGATAAATAAAATACAAAACGCAAGATCACATGCTCCATGTATTGACAAAGTTATGCAAATGCGCCAGTGTTTAAAAGAGGTATAAAACTTCGGGCAAAAAGAGACCAGCGTTTAATAGTGAATATAAGCATTACGATGGATCGTTAAATGATATGAAAGTTTGATGATGATGACAATAATAATATAAATAATAATAATGATAACAATGATAATATTTTTGACAATAGTTATAATCATTAAAACATTAATAAGTAAATAGCTGCAGTATAAGGAGTATTGTAAGAATAATTTTGTTTTCTTGTTCTTGTTTCTTTGTAAAGTTGGTATTAAGCAATGCGTTAATCTATTCCACGTACATGTACCTTTTATTGAACATTTCCTACAGCAATGAAGGATAATTTACCCCTTTGTTAAGAAGTACATGTCTATCATCCGTTTAGAGCCAGAAGGGAGTAAACTCTGAGTATGTACTAAGTTACTGCCCTTATGGCTCCACAAACATAACATGTACACTATATACGCTCATTTATAGGTACATGTACATAGCGCAATTATATAAATACATTTTTATGTACAATCGTTTTAAAGTTTGATATCTATTGATCTTTTTCAGCTAGGGAAAATCAAATCAAATGTGTTTTATAGTCATGATAACAAACTATACCTTTTATGACGATTGTGGGGGAAAATGGCAGGCCGAAACACTTTCTACCATTCCTAGTACTGAGAACAAATTTAATGATACACCTTTTGTCTTGTCAATATCTTTAACAAACTCTTAAAATAATATGCTTTACATTGCATGGCATTGTAATCTATCATGAAAGGATATGCATAACAAATATGCTCAGAACATGTAACCATGTATAAAGCTGATTAATACCCAGTATTCGTCAGATTACAATTTGTTGATTTTATATTTTTGTTTCTATCAAACTGTTTGTTTAAGTAGTTTGATAAAAGCGAAGCTAAAATAATGAAATAAATTAAAGAGTTTTTGTCATCTAACACACTCACAACGTGTTAATAGCTGTTTTATACCGTTGACTGAGTTTTTGTATGAATCAATTTGTTGACTTTTTATTTTGCTATGAGATATGCTGATATATGTACTCAAAACGTATTTTTGAAAGAATGAATAATATAACAATTAAATGTGTTGCAAAGTCTCGTTATCCATCGAGAAAATATTTACATTACTTGCATTTTTTGAAATGTACAAAGCAGCATTATTTGTAAGATTTACACGGTTGTTTTAATAATTTTGGTATGAGACAGAAAGACCTTTGATATGTAATATTTTGCCAGGACAAACGATCTAACATTGAATTGGGTTGCAGTCTTGTTATTGCAATGACGACCCTTCGTCATTGCCTTGTTTTCGTTCACGTTATTAATTGCAATGACGACCTTCGTCATTGCCTTGTTTTCGTTCACATTCTGCCCCATTAATATTCCCCTTTTCCTCCTTTTCCTTATCCTTATCCTTATCGTCAGGAAATCGCATTCGTTTTGCACGTAGTGTTTGTGATTCCTAGTTAGGTGCTTTCCTCATGTCCTTTTCCTTTCAAATTTCATAGGCATAGTCTCTAACATCTCATCAAGGTCACTACATTCTTCGATTTTGGAAATCACTCATGCATGACCGTCCAGGCGCCATTTTGTCCGTTTCTGGTCCATTTTAAGGCCTTTATATCTTACTTCCTATCTCACTATCCTAGATCCTAAAAACTTCTAACAAATTCCTCTAGATAGTCTGAGAGATGTTCTTTCATCTGCGACGCTTGACTTGACCTTCAAAATGCCATCTTCATACTCGAAATTCAAATCTAAAACCGACTCCGTCAAAAATCTCTCAAGTTCTTGAAAAATGGACCCCTAAATAATCTAAAACTGCCATAACTTTCTCATATAAATTCCGTTTTGTATTTAAATCTCACAGTATCTTTATCTCATAATTGCACATAGCCATGCTAAATTTCATGCTCCAATGGCTTTGCACAACATAAATAGCGCCCTCTAAAGTTCTGGGAATTGGCTTTCTCTCTGTGGCCGTATCTCCATATAAGGCCATGTAAAATTGATTTCATGTTGATCGTCCCCGCCCGCTTCCTTTTTGGGGGCCGCCTCCTATTTTTTGTTATTTGTTATTTATTTATTTATTTATTTTTTGAATTTTTTTGAATTTTTTTTTTGATTTTTTTTTTTTTTGAAAGAAAAAAAACATGAAAAACACTGCTAAAATGGCTCTATTTCTGATTTAAAAAAAAAAAAATTGTCGGCGGCCATCTTGAACAAAAATAGCCTCGACTGTCAGGGAAAATGTATCGAGCGGCCATTTTGAGCGGCCATTTTGAAAAATATCAAATATCAAATAACATGGTACACCCTCCTCCTCTTTTTCAAAAAATCCTGACGATCAACATGTAATCAATTTTACATGGCCTAATGGCTTAGCAAACCCGTACCCTTTTTTGGATTTAGATACTTGAAGATATGCCCTTTCCAGCCATATACAAAATTATATACCCTATCACTGACCAAATTTGAGAAAATTGCCCTCCAAATTCGCCATTTTCAAGAAAATTCCGAAATAACTTCAACTTGCTCTAAAATGGCGATCTTTATACCTACATCAATATAACTTGGCAGACATATGTATCCATATACGTGACAACTGTCTGCCAAGTAAAATAAATTGTAATGCCATCGTCGCAAAGTAATCGCCAAAAATGATGAATTTACTATGCATTACGTAATAGCGCTTTTAACTCTTATCCTGCCACAGGGCTAATCCCCCCCAGTGCCAGATTTATAACGAGATAATCGGATTAACGCGATAGTACTAACAATAGCGCGTGCAAAACACTAGGCACAGTCCAATGGGCATGAACAATAACTGCTATTACGAATGTTTGCTAGCATGCAAGAAGCAGCGTAACAATAGCGTGCACGCAGCCTCATGGCAGGCTATGAGTTAATGCGCGCAATACATTGCGCGGAGATAACAATGGTGTCAAACTGACCGCAATGAAGTGCCCTTTTGCATGATACCAAGTATAGTATATGTTCACACAGAAAATTGTGAGTAAATCGCATTTGGACAAAGATCACTACACGAATTCCGCCGGGTTTGCGCCCGAACCTAACACGTTTCGGCTATGACGTCATTTTTTCAGACTGCTTTTCGCCCCTTAAACGTCCTTTTTTTTCCTTGAAAATTTGCAGTGACATGCCGAGTTCCAATACGCAGGGCACCTCTTGGCCGGATTTTTGAAATTGGTGAAGGGGGCCATTTAAGACGCCATTTTGTCCTATAAATCTATTTTACATCACGTGTTTCGATAGGATTATCATAGAAAAAAAGAGAGTGGTTTACAATAACAACCATGACATTTTCTTTCTAATGATACCAAATACGGCCCATAAAGAGACGTAAAGAGAGAGAGAAAAAACAATTTAACTCCGGCCATAATACAGATCCTGCACGTTTTCCGCTCATTCATTACACGCATTGTCTATGGGGCATATCGGGTTCACGCTTTTGGCCACCAGAACGAACTTGATTGCAATGTCAAACATGCACCAAATCCCATTGGTTTGTGCACGCAGTGCTTGCGAGCCCTTTCTAGGTTCTTTCCCCTATCCCAATTTCTTTCAAACTTCGTAGGCATAGTACCATCCCATCAAGGTCACTGTTGATGCCTTTCTTTCGCCCTACCTATCTCCAATATCACAGAAGCTACAGACTTCGTGCAAATTGCTCTGGATATAGTCCGAGAGAAGCTCTTTCGTTTGACACGTAGAAACACGGCGTCATTGCACGCACATCGTTGTGACACGATTGCATTTCTAGTATTCTTACTTCTTCCTAGCGTCCGAAATCCCATTCGTTTTGCACGTAGTGCTTGTGGACCCTATCTAGATCCTTTACTCTTGCTCGATTCCTTTCAAACTTCGTAGGCGTAATCTCTGATATCCAATCTAGGTCACCTATTTTTTCGTTTTCTGAAATCACTCATGCGTAAACGTCCAGGCGCCATTTTGTCCGTTTCCGGTCCATTATAAGGCCTTTTTATCTTCCTGCCTATCTCCACTATCCTAGATCCTACAAACTTCTAACAAATCTCTCTAGATAGTCTAAGAGATGTTCTTTAATCTGCGACCTATAACCTGCCCTTCAAAATGCCATCTTCATACTCAAAATTCAAATCTGAAACCGACTCCGTCAAAAATCTCTCAAATTCTTGAAAAATTGACCCCTAAATAATCTAAAACTGCCATAACTTTCTCATATAAATTTCGTTTTGTATTTAAATCTCACAGTATCTTTATCTCATAATTGCACATAGCCATGCCAAATTTCACGCTCCAATGGCTATGCAAAATATAATTAGCGCCCTCTAAAGTTCTGGGAATTGGCTTTCTTTCTGTGGCCGTATCTCCATTATGGCTTGGCAGATCCGTACCCTTTTTTGGATTTAGATACTTGAGGATATGCCCTTTCTAGCCATATACAAAATTATATACCCTAACACTGAACGACTTTGAGAAAAATGCCCTCCAAATTCGCCATTTTCAAGAAAATTCCAAAATAACTTCAACTTGCTCTAAAATGGCGATCTTTGTACCTACGTCAATGAAATTTAGCAGACATATGTATCCATATACGTGACAACTGTTTACCAAGTTTGGTAAAATTCAGATATGTTAGCGCAAAGTTATCTCCAAAAATGATGAATTTACTATGCATTACGTAATAGCGCGTTTAATGCGTGCAATAAATTGCGCGCATATGACATTGGTGTCAAACTGACCGCAATGGAGTGCCTTTTCGAATGATACCAAGTATGGTATATGTTCACACAGAAAATTGTGAGTAAATCGCATTTGAACAAGGGTCACTATACGAATTCCGCCGAGTTTCCGCCCGTTGATAACACTTATCGGCCATGACGTCATTTTTTCAGACTACCTTTCGCCCCCTAAACATCCTTTTTTTTCCTTGAAAATTTGCCATGACATTCCGAGATGCAATACGCAGGGCACCTCTTCGCCGGATTTTTAAAATTAGTCAAGGGGGCCATTTAAGACGCCATTTTGTCCTTTAAATCTATTTTACATCACATGTTTCGATAGGATTATCATAGAAAAAAAGAGAGTAGTTTACAATAACAACCATGAAATTTTCTTTCCAATGATACCATATACGGCCCATAAAGAGACATAAAGAGAGAGAGAAAAAACAATTTAACTCCGGTCATAATACAGATCCTGTACGTTTTCCGCCCATGCATTACACGCATTGTCTATGGGGCAAATCGGGTTCACGCTTTTGACCCCTAGAACGATCTTGATTGCAATGACGAACATGCAACTAATCCCATTGGTTTTTGCACGCAGTGCTTGCAAGCCCTTTCTAGGTTCTTTCCCATATCCCAATTTCTTTCAAACTTCGTAGGCATAGTCACTACCATCCCATCAAGGTCACTATTGAGGCCTTTCTTTCGCCCTACCTGTCTCCAATATTACAGAAGCTAAAGACTTCGTACAAATTGCTCTGGATAGTCCGAGAGAAGCTCTTTCGTTCGACACGTAGAAACACGGCGTCATTGTACGCACATCGTTGTGACACGATTGCATTTCTAGTCTATATTTGGTTTTGTTTTCTTGTTTCTGCGTAGCAATTATTTCTTCATTATATATAATTACAAAGTTTTCAGTACATTAAATAAAATGCTTACACATACAAATAGTTTTCAATGAAAAGAGATAGAGTACAAAAAACGAAGGAGACTGCCATCATGAGCTGTAAGCTTGAAATCCTGGCGAACAGAGCAACAAGACCAAGCTCAGTCTGTAATTATTAGGATCTCTGTCCAGTAGTGCCGTGTTTGTGCCATCGAACTGGATCGACCAAATTAATTGATTCATAATATATATATGCAATATTTTTTCCCGTAACATGAGAGTAATTGTAATAGTTTCATACTATTAATTAAATGTAATGTTAACTGTTATTGTATAATTGTTTTAAATGGGGGCACGCTACAAGAGTCCTATCTCGCACCCACCCCGGGGCAACGTGTCTGACACGGCCGGTTGTAGCAACTACTCCGAAGATCAAGATTGCATTAATCTTGATCTAAGGAGACACGAACGAACGAGCTTGAAATCGATGGCGGCCTCTGGAGAATTAGCGGCAAAATTATCTAAGAGACTCTCAACATGTAAATATACATATTAAACAACATTGGATTTTGATTATTTTTCATTTTCCTATGAGATAAGTTGATATTTGTATCCAAGAAGTATATTCGTTAGAACAAATACATGTAATGGGACATTGAAGCAGGTTGCAAAGTCTCGTTATCTATCAAGAAATTATCTACATTACAAGTATGCTCATGACATGTACATAGCAGCATAACACCCAGCATTTGTAAGTTTCAACTTTGTTGACTATATAATATTTCTATAAGATATGTTAATCTTTGATATGTAGTTTGAAGGGAAAAAATGTGCAAAGTTGTCGTTATATATCATCCACATTATGTAATGTAAATAACTGCATTACACTATTTTTTGGTAAAATTCAATTTGTTGATTTTTCATTTTGCTATAGGACGTATTGATATGTGTGTATTCAACTATTTGATAGATTGAATCATATAACAATACAAAAGGTTTCATAGTCTTCTTATCTATCAAAGGAATCAGTCACATTAACAGTATGCTGAAGATATGTTACATAGCTGCATAATACCCGATATTTGTAAGCTTTAACTATTTTGATTTTAAGTTTGCTATTTTTTGTTGTGTTTTCTATTACTATATGTATCCGACAAGTATGTTAGATACAATGAATGATATAACAATACAATACGTTGCAAAAGTTTCGTTATCTATCAAAAAAGTATTTACATTTACAAGGATACTCATGATATGTACATAGCTTCATAATACCTTTTCAAATCTTGATCGTTTTTCCTGTTTACACGCGCCTTGAGCACTCTACAGAGTGGATTTGGCGCGATATAAGTCACATTATTATTATTATTATTATTATACCCAGTATTCGTAATATTTAACACTGTTGATGTCATAATGTTGCTATGGGAAATATCAATCTTTGATATGTAGTTTGATAGAACAGATAGTAGAATGATATTTTACATGTAAAAGCCTCGGTCACAAATGCCATCACGAACTGCTGCGAACGCCGTACGAACGATTTTCAGACAATGGAAATTCAGGAAGACAATGGAAAAACAGGGAGATTCGTACGAAATTATCGTTGGTACGAACCTTTGTGACCGGAGCATTAGCTGCACAGTTTGTCATCGCTCACAATCACCCCATGTAGATTATACTGATTACTTGTAACATTTGAATTGTTAGGTTTTATTTAGCTATGGGACATGTTTATATATACCTTAAAACAATGATGTGTGTATAAAACAAGTATATTCATTACATCAAATAAAACAACAATGCTACAAGGTAATGAGAATGGTGATGATGGCCTACATTGTATTATATTGCGAGGGTATGTTAATTAGATGTAGGAAGAAACAATTTACATTTCAGGTATGCTCGTGATATGTATATAGCTGCATAATACCCAGTATTTGTAGGATTCAACACTGTTGATGTCATAGCTTTTCCATGGGAAATATCAATCTTTGATATAGTTTGATAGAACAGATAGTAGAATGATATTATACATGTAAGCTCCACAGTTTGTGATCGCTCACAATCACCACATGTAGATTATACTGATTACTTGTAACATTTAAACTGTTGATGTGTTCATTTGCTTTAATACATGATAATAACGTACATGTATATATCAAATATGTGTTGGAACAAATAACATAACAATGCTGCAAGGTCATGAGGATGATAATGATGATGATGACTGACAATGTATTGTATAGCTAGGGTATGTTATCAACATGCATCAAGAAATTATCCACATTACAAGTATGCTCATGAAATGTACATAACAGTAGGATGATCACACTGCCTGTGCAAACAGTCTGCCCCGCGAACACACACACACACAACAGCAGTCAGTTGGTAGAAATAGCAATCTTTGTAAATGTATTTTAAAAAAACTAAACAATATTTTTTGAATTTTTATTTTACATATATTTCAAGCATACCTTTAACTACAATTCTGTGTAGTTTCATTGTAATAGGCATGTGGGAAATATGTTTATTATTGAATTAGAATATTGTCTTTTCAGCCATGTGTGACATGGCCCTCTGATCGCCCATTGACTCACGCTGCTATTCTGCGTAGTGAAAAAAATGCACCTCAATGTATAAAACTCCCCTACAAAAATGCAATATCCTCATGTGTTTCACTCATTGAATTAATTTGTTATTTACACTCATGGTAGCCATAACTGTACTGAGGTCATTAAAGTTTCTTTTACTCTGAAATTCAGTTCCTATGGAATGTTATGGCCAAGAGGGTTACCATCATGCCCAAAGATTGAATGGTATCTCGACAAATCGTCATAAATCCTCAAATCTGACATTTTTGAGGAAAAAAAAGATATACTGTGATGTAGCTGAAAGTCTACAAATTCTTATCATATGATCGATTTTTCTGAATTATTTGTGAAACATATGAGGAAATAGCTGTGACGGTGATCCAAGTAATTTCCATCGCCATATTGTATTGGCATTGCAAAAATATTAGGAATTTAAAGGTAAAGACCAGTATTGGCAACGCCCCAATTTCAAAAAATGAAATGGAAGCTCTCATTACCAATCATGTGAAAGAATATGTTTTGACTAATACATGATGATAAAAAATTTGCCGGGAAACCGCCTATTAATTCATATATTTGGTAAATTTATCTCTCTCATGGTCTGGTGAGAGAGATAGGGTAGTCCCATATACATCTTTCTGTGTATAGTGCTTGTAACTTTACGAAGAATGGGCCAAATTTCTTATCATTTTGATGATTCCAGAACCTTGCAGATGCTAGATGCTAGATGATCAACCTTTTCTGATCGATTCCACAACGTTTCTTTCACAATGCAATCGCATGACCATTACTGGTCTTTACCTTTAAGGTCAATATTTGGTGTTAATATGATCTATGAATATATGATTTTAAAAATGCCCCCAAAATGAACAGTTTGACTTTCCTAATTTGCATAATGAGTGCGCGAATATATAATTAGCTGAAATTACCTAATTTGCATATTTGATGAATATTCATGATTTTATTTTATTACAAATGAAATATATTTCCATACCTGTCTGATATACATAGGTTTTACTGATGTATCATGTTCGGTTTTGATTTGATTACATATGCGCATATTAATTAGGCGGACTTAGTTATTTTCACAATTTTTTTATATCTGCAGATTCGCAAAAATGGCAAAAATGACTTATTTTGTTGGCTTCTGTTTTCAAAACGGTAATAGATAAATGAATTTTCTTTTTTGTATTTTTTACCACAAAGATGATATTTTAGTGTCTGAGAATTTAATTTATTATTTGTGTCCAAGAAAGTGATGAATTAAGTTGTCAACTTTGTCAAATTATACAATTTTTGACAATTTGACCATTTCTGGCAGGTTTTTCGGTAATTTTGCGATATCAAAAAAATGCTATAAAATCACAACGCATTGACCGATTTCAATTCTGTTTTTTGTTTTTTGAAGCTTTCATAAAGCTTGATCATTTGCAACCATCAAATAACATGTTTTTGTTGTAATTATTTTTGGTGTGCTATACCTAATAACAGCATAATTCACAGTATTTGTATGATGTAACTTAGTTGATTGTTAATTATTATATGAGATATGTTGATCTTTGTTGTGTAGGTTGATGGAAGAGATGCTAAAATAATCAAATAATTTGTAGTTGTTTTGTTGGTGTGAGGAACATGAATAAAAATGAAAATGCTATACCAATGAAATGAGTTACACAGATGTGTTATCTATCAGGAGACCACGGCCATCGATAGGGCAGGTAGCTGTAGT
>JAVYIG010016218.1:0-32216 GCA_035222895.1 Strongylocentrotus droebachiensis | reverse complement strand
CAAGTACATATACTTTGTTGTGGATACGGAATAATATCTAAACACACTATTGCATCTTAAGAATAGTGCACTGATTGATGGTATGAATATTTGGCAAAACTGGTTGAAACAAATAAATACAACAAACAAAAAAGTAAACCTCTACGACAAAGACTTCTACAGTGCGTATAAAGAAAGAGTACACACTTTGAAAATATCTTACAAAATTTTAATATCATATCTGCAAGATTTCTTCTTATGAAGTTATGGGCAAAGATCTATTCAATCAGTTGGCATTTGAAGTATTGAAAATATTTTTCGCTAAATTTCTAAGTCACTATGCAACACCTTGCTTTGGGGTCTTGTGACAGGTAGTGTGGATTCTCCTTGAAATGTACAGCTAGGTATATGGCTAAAGATCAAATGATTGTTCAAATCATTTATTGATAGTTAAAGCCCCACTGCACTAGTTTGGCCAGGAGGGATTAGACCTCACTGCATGGTCACTGACAGGTGGTTATCTAATCAAATGAGCTCTCCAGTAACATAAGAAAAAAAGGGATCATGGGGGACCCGATTAGGCATTGTTTGCTATGTAGAGGGCGCAAGTAGCTATCACTTGTGCAGTGGGGCTTTAATAGAGCACATGTGATAACTGCCCGATTTGCACTTTGATTCACTCCAAAGGCTGAAACATTTGTTGCGCAAACCAATTTACAAGAGTTTTTTTAATTAGCAAGTGCGCTCGCTCAGGTATAAAATATTTTCAATACTTTAAGTGCCATCCAAGTAACTAGACCCTCACCCCTAATTTCATAACAAAAGTTATGCAGCTATCGTGGAATTATAAATTTGAAGGATATTTTTTCAAAATGTGTAATTTTATTTTTATTTTCACTGTATATTAGAAATAAGTATGCACACTATTGCATCTCCCTTGAGTTCACCACATGCTAACAAAGAACAAGATGACTGTGACTGCATTATTCATCATTACCAATTTCTCAAAGTTTGAAGCTCATAACTTGAGTGGTTCTTGTGATATTGCAATAACGAGGCTAGAACCTTTAATTCATAAATTGACCTCTATGACCAAAGCAAGATGATCTGATTAGAATTTGGGATAAGTATGTCAGAGGTGAAGCATACTTATTCCCAATGCTAATCAGATCATCTTGCTATGGTGATACATACTATCATTGAAACTCATAGCTTAAACGGTTCTTGAGATATTGTGATAATTAAAAAATGGAATGGACAACCGAGACATACGTGTAATGCCTCCAGCACCACCTTTGGTGGGCAGAGGCAGAATGAAAAAGTAGTCCCATAAATTGCTGAATAAAAGTCCAAACACTAGAAAGAACGTAGAAAGAAGATAAAACAAATTGATATTAGTATTAACACACTATTGCATCTCTGATTGCTAAATATAGTAATAAAAAGACAAACTTGAGTTTTGTGTGTCCTGTTCTTAAAATGAAGACATACCTATGACTGGCAAGAATGCTTTGGCATACATTGAAGAAGAAAAAAAGCGATAAGCAGTCTTCTGTAATCACAATATAAAAATCCACATGAAATTTGATCATCTCCTTTTTGTCATAGCAAACCTCTAAGGAAAAAATGGACTCACACAAACTAAAAGACTTGTATTATACATCCTATTCACAGAGACTTTTATAAAAAACTTGAATATTCAAATTAAATTAAAGTGGTATGGTATTCAAAGAATTTTAAAATATACCAGATCAAATCAATGCAGATTTCTTGTTAGAGCCCTCCCGAAAAAGAAAATAAAAGTAACCATTTGCAGAAACTGTGTATAAAATCAGATATGGTCATGACCATTGTTATAATGTATAATAATAATAATAATATTTAATTTGTATATAGCGCTTACTACAAATGTCTCAAATACAAATATACTATGATATCTATGGTATCTATGGTATCTATGATATAGTGGTCTAGGACTCTATGTACAAAGTATAGTAAGAAGAAAACTTCTCATAAAGGCAATTCATAGTGTGAGTGGTCAATGATTTAAGCTAGATAGTTTTCAACTAGCTTCGAAAGTTTAAGAAATTGTTAAGCTGGAGATAACTTTCCAGATAAGTAAAGAAAAATCATAACTAGAGAAAGCATGTAGACAGACAGAACAAGAAAAATTCATTTACGCTTTCAGTATATTGACACATGGTTATGCATGTCATATGTTCCAATCGCTTTTTGTTTGGTTCACAAATTAAATAAATAGTTACCCAAGGCTTTCCAGTATGTGTGTATGAAGGCACAAGAAATCTAATCGAATTTCATTAGTAGCAGGTCGGTTAGCCATCCATCAAAAGGATATTTACACCTAATTAAAGCCCACTTTGCTTGCCTGTCCAGTGGTTTCCTGTGTAGCACAGGGTTACTAATTGGCAGCTTAATGGCCGGGCAGTCATTCAAAATAGACGGCAAAGACAATGGCTGCAGCGAAGAGGGGAGTGGTTCTCAAAGGTAGCTGAAGCGAAGGTGTCCCGTTGGTCATCCCATAGGCAACGGCTTCCCATGTGAATGTCTTGGTCTCGCTTCTCACCGATGTCAACCAAGCAGATGATCTGCATGTAGGATAGAAAAAAAGATGTGTTTATTCCTCAAATGTCTAATGCAGGGGGGTGCTATGATATGGCAAGCAGATATCTCCTTCATATTGATAAAAAACCTTGCAATTTACATCCTTCATTTGGGGCAGGCAAGTAAGAATATAAAAAGGAATTAACACGTCATTGGAATAAATTGTGTCCCAGTAATGTCAAGCATTAATTTCAAGATACTAGGGTAAAAATAATGGAATAAACATAATGAATATTTAGAAAATATGGGAGATATTAGACATATTACAAAAATGAAGAGATTTAAATGACAGATTGAAAAAAGCAAGAGTGAGAAAGAGGGAGATAGATAGAAAGGTAGAGAAAGAGCAGGAGAGAGAAAGGATAAAATGAGACGAATGCAACTGTGTCTCCAATATGCCTCCACCTACATTCAATGAATTCATTATTACCAATTTCTTCTACATATTCATATTGTATAATTTCCAAAACTGTTATTTTTTACAACCTTTCATCATACGACTTGTCTCCAAACTCAGCTTACTGTACCTCTCTCCCTCTGATGCTGCATAATAGATGATTTACATCCATCAATGGTATTAATGAGACTGTGATGCATGTAGGAGACCCAAAACTCATCAATATCACCGATTGACCTTTGTCTTTGTGACGTTTGTCCTTAAAGCTACTTACCCCAAGATCTGTATTGGTAGTTCATATTTTGCTATATGGTCATACATGGTAGTACCAAGTTTTAAGTTCATGGCTAAAATATTGAGATTAAATTAGGCTGACAATATCATGACCTTTAACCTCTGATCTAATCATATTGACTTGTTCATGATTATCCCGATATGAAAATTGGGTTCTACAGAATTATCTATCCAATTATATACATTTCAAAAAACAAAACAAAATTGGTACAATACATGACTTAATACTTAATACACATATCTGCAATATGTTCAAGAAGACTTGATGTGTTGCTTACATCTAATGTAGATGTTAAAACATTTTTCTTTACATCATGTAACGGGGCATTTACCACTCCCAGCATCATCACTTTCTTGGACAACTATCCCTAGTGATCATTACCCTCTTGGACATATACAACCCAAACAACTACCCCCTATGGCAAATACCAACTCCTGACAAATATCCCAAGCTAGGATAATTACCCCCCCCCCCCCCCCACAGCCCACGTTCCATGATAACACTACTATGAACTCTTACCTTGTATCTCTCAATGTCAAGTTCTTTGACTTGGAGTTTGATCTCTGATACGATGGTTTTGGATAGATCGCTACACAGCGTAGGTTCATAGCTCACTTTCTCTAGATGCTTCTTTAGAACCTCTTTCATGATTGGCTCAACCCTCCCTGCAACAAATCTATTGACCAATCAAGAGGAATAGTTACATGAGTTGTATGACCAAGAGTGTGGCACATGAATAGTAATGAGTATTGAATGTTAACACTCAAACACAGGCCTTGACATGAATAAGGGCCAAAAGGAAAGTGATGCCATAAAATTGAGAATGACTCCCAAACTTTTATCCTGTTATTCCTTTAGGAGACCATATGATAATCAATTGAATTTAAATTCCCATTAAATGGAGGTTTGAAGTTGAACACTGTTCCAAATGCTGTAAAATTAGTTTTTAAGATATCAAAGAATCAAGGTGTGTGCCTCTTTTGAAGAAAAAAATGTTTGTATGTAAATATGTTTCATTATACAATTCTGTCGTCTTCTGAAAGGGATATTTGTATAATGCCCTGCAAAACAGGATAAACACTCCCCCCCTCCCCCTTATGTACACTGTAGTAGCAAGCACATTTCAGACTGATTCATATTTCACTTAGTTAATCAAGACATTCCTCTCTCCATAAACTCACCTATTTTTAGGCTCCATACAGTAAGTGTTCTCATACTCCACGGTATGTTTGGCTTTGTATTCTTCAATATCATGGTCGCTTGGAGCGCATCCCAGCGCCAAGAAACTTGTCCCCATCTCATGAGGGTGCCGTGCGGACAGATCAAAGAAACTGGACCGTTGAGGCATGTTTATGTTCTCTACTTGGAGGGTGGCGCGCCGATTCATTTTCCAAAATCTTATTTGGTATGCTCTTCGAGTAACAAATGGTGGATATGAGGTTCTGTGTAAAAGAGAACAAATGAAAAATATGGACATATGCATATATATATGTTTTATTGTCAAGACATTGAATATGCTTACAGACACTTTCAATTTTTGTATAATCGAAAAAAGAAAAGTAATGTATACTTTAATGAGGGTGGGGGGGGGGGGGGGGGGGGAGACTTAAATAGTTCCAACAACTAATTTATCATCAAGATGTTATTTAAAAGAGTATTTGCCTCTTTTTTTAATTATCACTTTTCACATGCACATATGCAAAATGTTCATGAATATGTATAAATTTCAATTTTTGAAAAACCTTTTATTTATATTGCCATTTTGTGGGACTATCTCACTGTTTAAATAAAGAGCATTGTGATAAAGCACAAACACATACATGTAAAACCCGACCACTCAAGCTGATTCAATCTATTACTTGATATGCTCCTCACTTATGATAATACATTCATAATGTCCCGCACTTTCTCTAAAATTAAATCCATAATTATCTACTACAAAAGAGTGAACAAAACCGTATTGAACATCATACATTCACGGAGGGAATTTAATGTCACTTAGAAATATCAAAACAATAGTGGGGACATGATGGCATGGTACTAATCAAAACAAATATTGTATTGCATTAAAGATGAACAAAGACTTACATGTACATTGTAGATGTACATGTACAATACGTATCAATTTCTATAATTGCATCATACCCAATCAGCAAGTACAGTACTAAAATACATTTAATTCCAGCATTTAATATGATCCTCTTAATGGCAACCTGTATATACTATATAGCCAAGATGAAATTATGAATTTTTGGTTCCTATGATGATGTTTGTTGACATTATTCATAGATGATTATCATTTCATTACTCTGTATGCAGTGAACACAAGAGCAGGGTGAAATTAAGACATCCATGATTGAACCTATTTGGCACTATACACTAGATGAAGTGATGCTATACTTAACAGGTCAATTACAATTTAATCATCACTGAAATTTATAATCAGCTTCAATCACACCATGGCCTTGATGATTTGCTATAATTGTAGCGAAGACTTCCCTTATAAAAAAGAACCATGGTAACCATGTTTTTTTTTCTTCCAAATAACCATCCACCATGGTAACCATGGTTCTTCTATTTATAAGGGATGTGATCTTTATGTGAAAATATCAGTGCGTTTGATCATCATCAACTATGTCGTCTCTACAGTGGAAGAGCTGTTTGATCTTCTAAAGGGCAAAGAGATATACAAACAAATCTTGATGCTTTCATCAAAACATGAATTCTTTCAAGAACAAGGCAAATAAAATAAGATTGAATAAAACAAAGCAAAGTCAAAATGAAATATTTAACCTTTGTATACTCCCTCCCCCACTATCTATACCCCCTTTCTCTCTCTCTTTATATATCAATAGGTTAAGGTGATCATGTTCTCCAAGTCTATGTTTTTATCCTTTATTAGTTGCTCATCCTGGACTTTAATTCCTCTCTCTTCCAGCCATCTCTACATTACTACCCATTTACAACACTCTCTCATTACTCTACTCCTCTTCCTATAAATCTCTCTTTCTCTCTCTCTTGATATATCAATAGATTAAGGTGATCGTGTTCTCCAAGTCTATGTTTCTATCCTTTATTAGTTGCTCACCCTGGACTTTAATTCCTCTCTCTTCCAGCCATCTCTACATACTATCCATCTACAGCACTCTTCTCATTACTCTACTCCTCTTCCTATAAATCTCTCTTTCTCTCTCTCTTTATATATCAATATATTAATAGGGTGATCACACTGCCTGTGCAAACAGTCTGCCTCGCGAACACACACACACAACAGCAGTCAGTTGGTAGAAATAGCATTTTTTGTAAATGTATTTAAAAAAAACTAAACAATATTTTAAAATTTGTATTTCACATATATTGTAAGCATACCTTTAACTACAATTATGTGTAGTTTCATTGTTATAGGCAAGTGGGAAATATGTTAATTATTGAATTAGAATATTGTCTTTTAAGCCATGTGTGACATGGCCCGCTGATAGCCCATTGACTCGCGCTGCTATTCTGCGTGGTGAAAAAAATGCACCTCAATGTATAAAACTCCCCTACAAAAATGCAATATTCTCATGTGTTTCACTCATTGAATCAATTTGTTATTTACACTCAAGGTAGCCACAACTGTACTGGGATCACCAAACTTTGTTTTTTTCTGAAATTCAGTCCCTGTGGAATGTTATGGCCTGTTGAATGGTTTCTCGGAAAAACGTCATAAATCCTCAAATCTGACATCTTTTAAAAATAAAACTATACTGTGATTGTAGCTGAAAGTCTGCAGATTCTTATCATATGATCGGTTTTTCTGAATAATTTGTGAAACACATGAGAAAATAGCTGTAACGGTGATTCAAGTAATTTCCATTGCCATATTTCATTGGCATTTCAAAAATATTTGGAATTTAAGTTTAATATTTGGTGTAAATATGATCTATGAATATATGATTTAAAAAATGCCCAAAAAATGAACAGTTTGACTTTCCTAATTTGCATAATGAGTGCGCGAATATATAATTAGCTGAAATGACCAAATTTGCATATTTGATGAATATTCATAATTTTTTTAATTTCAAATAAAATATATTTCCATACCTGTCTGATATACATAGGTTTCCCTGATGTATCATGTTCGGTTTTGATTTGATTCGATTACATATGCGCATATTAATTAGGCGGACTAAGTTATCTTCACAACTTTTTCATATCTGCAGATTCGCAAAAATGGCAAAAGTGACTTATTTTGTTGGCTTCTGTTTCCAAAACGGTAATAGATATATGAATTTTCTTTTTTGTATTTTTTACCACAAAGATGATATTTTAGTGTCTGATAATTTAATTTATTATTTGTGTCCGAGAAAGTGATGAATTAAGTTGTCAACTTTGTCGAATTTTGCCATTTTTGCCAATTTGACCATTTCTGGCAGGTTTTTCGGTAATTTTGCGATTTAAAAAAAATGGTATAAAATCACAACGCATTGACCGATTTCAATTCTGTTTTTTGTTTTTTGAAGATTTCATAAAGCTTGATCATTTGCAATCATCAAATAACATGTGTTTATTGCAATTATTTTTGGTGTGCTATACCTAATATTAAGGTGATCGTGTTCTCCAAGTCTATGTTTCTATCCTTTATTAGTTGCTCACTCTGGACTTTCATTCCTCTCTCTTCAAGCCATCTCTACATACTATCCATTTACAACGCTCTTCTCATTACTCTACTCCTCTTCCTATAAATCTCTCTTTCTCTCTCTCTTTATATATCAATAGATTAAGGTGATCATGTTCTCCAAGTCTATGTTTCTATCCTTTATTAGTTGCTCACTCTGGACTTTAATTCCTCTCTCTTCCAGCCATCTCTACATACTATCCATCTACAGCACTCTTCTCATTACTCTACTCCTCTTTCTATAAATCTCTCTTTCTCTCTCTCTTTATATATCAATAGGTAATAAGGTGATCATGTTCTTCAAGTCTATGTTTCTATCCTTTATTAGTTGCTCACCCTGGACTTTAATTCCTCTCTCTTCCAGCCATCTCTACATTACTATCCATTTACAACGCTCTTCTCATTACTCTACTCCTCTTTCTATAAATCTCTCTTTCTCTCTCTCTTTATATATCAATAGATTAAGGTGATCATGTTCTTCAAGTCTATGTTTCTATCCTGTATTAGTTGCTCACCCTGGACTTTAATTCCTCTCTCTTCCAGCCATCTCTACATTACTATCCATTTACAACGCTCTTCTCATTACTCTACTCCTCTTTCTATAAATCTCTCTTTCTCTCTTTATATATCAATAGATTAAGGTGATCATGTTCTCCAAGTCTCTGTTTCTATCCTTTATTAGTTGCTCACCCTGGACTTTAATTCCTCTCTCTTCCAGCCATCTCTACATACTATCCATCTACAGCACTCTTCTCATTACTCTACTCCTCTTCCTATAAATCTCTCTTTCTCTCTCTCTTTATATATCAATAGGTTAAGGTGATCATGTTCTCCAAGTCTATGTTTCTATCCTTTATTAGTTGCTCACCCTGGACTTTCATTCCTCTCTCTTCCAGCCATCTCTACCTACTATTCATCTACAGCACCCTTCTCATTACTCTACTCCTCTTCCAATAAATCTTTCCTGAGCATCATCCATCTACCAAGTTGCCTACCAATCTCATCTACTCAATCCTAAAATCTGAAATACTACTGTGTGTACATGTACATGTATATGTATCAAAACCATGGGAAAGTATAATATTCGGTTGAATTAAACCTCAATTATAATTAAGAAATGAGTTCATGACAAATGTACTCATTTACCAATGGTTCACCATAAATGAACAGAAAGCTACGTGTGAACATACATCATGCATACTGTATAAGAATTGTATTAAAAAGTACATGTATATTTGTACTAGAGTATAAAGACATTATATCTCCCAAAGGCTCAATTTTCAGCCTCTGCGATTTGTGTTACTATGGAAATCTAGGCATCTGAATCCAGCTAGCTCACTGACCACATTTCAAAGTCAAGATAATGATTGAGATTGACTATGTCAACTGCTGTGCTTGGCCAAAGATTAAATTATTTTGACAATCTCTTCACATTCGTAACCTCATTAACATAATGATCTATAAGAAGGATACTAAATTATTCTTTGAAATAGGATGAATATATTTTATAGATAAGAAGAATAAAATTAAATCATTCTTTTCCAAACGGGGGTAACAGATGAGTATAGAAAAATACAAAAATGAATAAATCTATGACTAAGAATATTCAAAATATAGCCAATGTAATGTCCACTGCATCATCCATGTCAATGTAAAAATGTAGTGAATGATTTATAGACAAATATCCTAACTCATTACAATATCGCACCCATTGTTTCCTCGATTTGTTATTTTATATGATTTGTAAATTTATGTATACTAAATGCAAACACATTTCCATGCAGAAGAATTCATTTGAAAGTCTTGTTGTACATGTGTAACAGTGTCCAATATTTGCTCCTAGCCATATCCAGTAATCTGGTAAACAAATGAATCCACAATATGGATTGACAACATTGTTATCTCTGCATACTTGTCCTAAAAAGCTGTGTCAACATTGAGATACTGAATGAATAGACTCTAATTAATCTTTATGCAGCATCAACTTCATTCTTCCTACTGTTTGCCTTGATACTTTCCCAAATCCCTTTCAAATTTTGTCATATTATTATATGCACACATACCAGTAGTGCTGGTGACATTTTTATTTTTCAGTTAAACTTTCTTCATTTCTAGATGATACTAATCAATATTATGAAAAATTAATCACATCTATGATCTATCATTTCAACCAACAACAAAAAAGGGAAAATAAATATACATTTTCTTTATCTTTTTTGATTTGCTATTTACATATCTGGTTTAACCATTTATAATATACACTGTACTTTACTTTTTGGTTATTCACATTTCCCCCTCCATTTCATATCTCTCCCTTTCTTGTATATGATGTGGGATCGGAGAGACAGCAAGATGATGAAGAAAAGGAATTAAGGAAAGAAAAATATGGAAATATTTGTTTTACATTATTCACCCTTTATCAAATGTTCACTGCACTCAAGGATACAGGAATAAAGAATTTATAATGGATTCAACAAGTGGAAATAGTATGTATACATTTAAGAAATCTTAGGGGCATGACATCACAGTTGTCAAAGGAACTTCATCAAAATGCAATATAATACAATTATAATCACAAGCACATGTACTCACCTAGATGGTAGATTGCCAGCTGAATTAAGCACACAATACCAATTAATCTAACGAGTGACAACTCATTTCCACCTCTGCACAACCCAATTGTATTAATCTGTATGTCCTTGTTCAAATTCATGCCCACACATAATCAGAATGTCAGCATGTAGAAACACCAAAGAGAAACACTTAGTTTGATTAGGCCAACTGCCCAGTACAACATTGTCATCCCATTATAACTTATAAAACATCAGTGCAGGCAGGCAGGCAAGCAGTCAGCTAGGCTACAATGTACAGGTAGATTTCTCTATGGACCTACATATTTTGTTCTGTATTTAGTATTCATAGAGGTCAAAGGGGGGAGAGAGAGAGATGACCTTTAGAAAATCTGCCACTTGTGAACCTCAGTCCCTTGAACAGTTCAGAACTAAAATGGAAATATTTACATGCTGTGTTTTGAGGTCACATCCCTTGAGCATCGCTAGTCTCTTATTCAGTGGATGCTATATATAGCTTCATTTGTCTCCAAGAAAAAGTAGCGGAACATTTTGATGTACAGTGAAGCACATCTCTGATGAACCTTTGATAGAATATCTATATAATATTATATGGCTTTGGGTGTGCAGATACAAGAATATATTGCTCGAGCTATGACAATATTCGACGAGTCGAAGACAAGTCCAATATTGTCATAGTGAGTGCAACATGTTCTTGTATCACACTCAAACAAAGCCATATGAAGACAACCACTAGCGAAATAACAAAATTTGACATACCACAATAAATATGGCTATCAATATCGATAGTTAAAGCCTGGATGACTGAGGCAATACGAAAACAAGATATTAAATACACTAATTTATTGTACCACTTGGAAGCCTAATATAGAAAATATTCATAGTTATTTATTTTCCAATAATAAAGTCAAGAGCCTTATAAGTGTTAAGGATGGTTTTACTTTTAGATAGCATTTTGGCAAGAGTGTGAGCAAGGCAACACTCAAAATAATAATAAATCTGGATTTATATAGCACTTGATACAGAATTCTGTCTCTGAAGCAAAGTACATTTAAAGGAAATCCAACCTTAATAGCAAATTGCTCTAAAAAAAAAGCTGAACAATTAGGAAATTGTAAATGAACTCATTACAAAGGTTGGATTGCCTTTTAAGAGGGTCTAGTTTAAAGGGATCGTGTAACAATGTTAAATCTGAGATACACGGCCCTACGTGTTATCAGTGTCTGTGATATGGTGTAATATCGAAGCCCTAAAAAAATTGCGCTTCAAAATGATCAAGAAGTGCCTCAAAAAAGTAAAAATATTTGAGTGACCGGTTTTACCATGCTCGTTTTCCCCAATAGACTGTAGTGTTATGAAAACCGTCAGGCGAACGGTTTTCAAAATTTGTAATTCCAATCATAAATATCTTGATAATCAGGCAGGCGATCGGCTTGTAAAAGTCATGGGGTTCCTGACTAACATAAAGGTTTATAATTATCATTGCATCATGAGCTAAATCCAGAATTTTGTTTCAGAATCTGAGACAAAGTTACCGGATCCCTTTAATCACTAACTTACCTTAATTTACATTCGATCTATGATCGAATGGATCTATGAAAAGATATAAGCATAGGCTTGATTTCAAAAGTTTTAGAAATCCATTACACAACAATTTAATTCTAGGAGTAGGACTAGATCTAGATCTAGATTCACTATCTAGGTCCTACTTGGGTAAAAAGAAGAAAATAACTGTTATTTTCAACAAGAAATCTATAGAACTAGTAGTAGTAGGCTACTACTATTAGTTTTGTTGATTTGGTCTTAAAGGGATCCGGTAACTCTGTCTCAGATTCTGAAACAAAATCCTGGATTTAGCTCATGCTGCAATGATGATTATAAACCATTCAGGAACTCAAACCAAACTTTGCGTTTTCTTAACTGTTTTTATAACACTAGATCTACAGTCTATTGGGGGAAATGAGTATGGTAAAACCAGTCACTCAAATATTACTTTTATGAGGCACTTCTCGATCATTTTGAAGCACAATTTTTTTTATAGGGCTTCAATATATATTATTACTTAGGCCATGTAAAATTGATTTCATGTTGATCGTCCCCGCCCGCTTCCTTTTTGGGGGCCGCCTCCTATTTTTTGTTATTTGTTATTTTTTTAATTTTTTTTTTAATTTTTTTTTTTTTTTTTTTTTTTTGATTTTTTTTTTTTTGAAAGAAAAAAAACATGAAAAACACTGCTAAAATGGCTCTATTTCTGATTTAAAAAAAAAAAAAATCCGGACGATCAACATGTAATCAATTTTACATGGCCTTAGATCTAGTCCATATCACAGACACTGACACGTAGGGCCGTGCATCTCAGAGTTAACATTGCTAAACGATACCTTTAAGGACTTCTTCTAAGGGTATGTTTATGCTCAACTTTTTCTGGCCAGAATCAGGCATCTGTTACACGTTTAGTTCAAAACACAGTTGGGTCCTTTCTCACTTTTGTAGAATCACCAAAAAACGGCGATCACCGATCGTAGACTCACAAAAAGGTGCGTTTAAGGCCATGTAAAATTGATTACATGTTGATCGTCCGGATTTTTTGAAAAAGAGGAGGAGGGTGTACCATGTTATTTGATATTTGATATTTCAAAATGGCCGCTCAAAATGGCCGCTCGGTACATTTTCCCTGACAGTCAAGGCTATTTTTTTTCAAGATGGCCGCCGACAATTTTTATTTTTTTTAAAAACAGAAATAGAGCCATTTTAGCAGTGTTTTTCATGTTTTTTTTCTTTCAAAAAAATAAAAATCAAAAAAAAAAATCAAAAAAATCAAAAAATAAATAAATAAATAAAAATAACAAATAACAAAAAATAGGAGGCAGCCCCCAAAAAGGAAGCGGGCGGGGACGATCAACATGAAATCAATTTTACATGGCCTAAATGGGGTCAACGCACTGACCTCTAGTGGGTCTACGTAGCATGCACAGTGCAGGTTTGCGAATCCAGCTGCAAGAATTGCCTGGAGGAGCCAGAGAAGTGAGCATAAACAATACTGTGGAACTGCGATTACGATGAGCGTTTACGATGTGCGTTTCAAATCGCTCATTCTGCCTTCAAAATTGAGCTTAAACGCACCCTTATATATCATCATCCACTGTGTAGGCTGTGGACAGAAACATCTGTCTGTTTCGTAGAGTTGTTTAACAAACAAACAACTTTTGAAAATTCCTGATTAATTCCCCCTGGCGCTGGATAGACAGAAATAACCGTCTGTGTATGTGGAAGGTTGACAAATTTCCCCAAGCCAGACATAGATTTAGGGTGTTGACTGTTGGGTTTCCAGAAATTTAACAAGTCTAGGTCTAGGGTCTAATAAAGACTGCCATTTTGCCCTGCTGACTACAACTTCAGAAGGTTCAGAAGGTAATGCAAGATCATCTACATCCAAGTTAACTCGATTTTATCTTCCAACTCGTCTTCAGTAGATCTAGACGTAGAGCGTGCACACTAGCCACGGCACTAGGCCTACCTAGGCGCGCTAGCCAATCGGGCCGGGTTGGCAAGAACCATTGTCTAGCACTGCCATCTCACCGGCACCCATCGATCTGCGGATGAGCAAACTAAACGGTCTTTCATTTAGATTCTTAAACTTTAATTTTGCATTCAATTACCAGTGCGGGTACAGTCAGAAATAAAACCATTCATATGCAAGAATGTTTTTTCATCTAATTCAGTGTTCACATGCTCATGTTAAGAAGAACAAAATTGCTTTCTTACCTTCTGCTTCCCTCTTCTTGATTTATAATATGCGATCCGTTCGATTGTTGCTTTACAATTACCGATATAGCGATCACATTCTTCCACGATTACGAGTAATGATTTGATCGAACAGCGATTGGAATTGGTATTTGGATATTTATGGTGAACAGATGTAAACTTTGTGAATGACCTCAGGGCCAACATCATAAAGTTGGACAAGAAATCATTATAATAATACTTAATTCATCATTTCCCTATAGTAGTAGGTTTAAATATTCAGGGCAAGGGGCAGTACAAAACTCCACACAATGACAATATTTTGGAAATATTTTTTATTTGAAATTAAGGGGCACTTTGAAAGTCAAAATATAATTTCGATATGAAAACACATGCGTACCTTCAATTATGTGATGGCAACTTTCAGACCATATTTAAATGATTACTTACAGCATGTTCTTATGTGTCATTCCCTGTAAATTGCCTTCACCCCACATTCAGAAACACTATTCTTGCCTGGATAGCCATGTTTTGATAGTATATATGGACTTATGAGGGCTTTTTCATACAAGTCTGGAAAAGACTCCTTTTTCTGCTGCCTTTTCTTTAAGCAGTTTATTACTTAGAAGTCAAGAACATTCATACCTCTGATAACATCCCCACGATTTCTTTGCTACAGTAAATGGATCTCTTGTGTTAGGGTTTACTACCCCTTTTGTCCCCTCCCCCCCCCCCCCTCTCTCTCTCTCTCTCTCTTTCTCTCTCTGTCTCCCCCATTCATCATTGCAGCTTATAAAATAGAACAATTACAAGTGGAATTGTGATGATTCAACCACTTTTGTTTCACTTTCACCATCCATATTCAACACCACCGACAGACAAATAAAATGAAAGAGAAGCTGCTAAAACTGGTTACGGACTTGTATTGCAATGGTTTTATATGGGACAAAATATTGCCCAAATTCTATATACATCTAAATCTTTGCCATCAGTGGCCATTTATGATATTCACATATTTCTCTCAATATTTATTATAATATAGGCAACACACAAAGCACAAAAATGCTATTCAAGAATCCCATAATTTATAGTTGTTATTGTTATTGTTAATCTAAATGTCTTGTAGTATATATTGTACATTTTTTTCCTGTCCAGTCTATCTCTCTTGCTCTCTCTCTCTTGCTCACTCTCTCTCTCACTCTCTCTCTCTCTCTGTAGTCTCTCTCTCTCTCTGTAGTCTCTTTCTCTCTACACTGTACAAGTATAGGTACAAACCTGATGTAACATCATATATTTACATGCACACAAGTATAAGGAATACATTAACATTTCAGTTCATAATAAGTTAGATAATATTGACTATTTAAAGATTTATAAACTTCATGTCTTCATAACTTCTTCCAAAAGATTAATGACCAGATAATCAATTCTATATACCAATAAAGGTAACAAAGAGAAACATAAAAGACAAATTATACAAATTCAGTCCACTACAAATATAAACATGCCATTATGACATGAGGGCTGTGCAATCAATTTTCAGATTCCTACAAATGAATGTCTTTCTTCTACTACATAATAATGAAATACTATGAAAGCTCAGAGAAGTTACATTCTTTATGCATACATATTTTTTTTTAAAGATACATGATGAAGTATAATTTTTGTTTTCATTTAAAAAGGAAATTTTGAGTTCTCATCTAATTATAATCAAACAAAATATAGAGTGTAACTATAAATACATAAAATAAGCCACATATAATTTGTATAATAGTGGAGTCATGAGCAACATTAGATAGTAGTCTTGGCGATGTGCAGAAAAAGGGGGCTTGTAATGATCACTCACATAAACTTTTAGTTTCACTTTGCAATGCATGGATATGGCTACGTAGCTATGATGTGTCCACATCATGACCACTCTCAACTAGAAAACAGTCATGTCGGATACTCGCAAAAGCGTGAGTATTTGTGATTTACCCGCATATATAAAAACCAAAGTGTCAACCCATTACTAAGTAGATTAGATAGCTTGTACATGTATCTACTAAAGTACTCCAAACATGATTACGTGAGCGATTGTTACAAGCCAATCAAGGGGTCTTCTATGGGCAAACATGAATGAGCTATCCCGCAAATTTAGTTATTCTTTTCAAACATTCGCAGATCCATACAACCAATAAACTGCATGATATAGATGATTCAGAATTACTTTAAAATAGCTTCTCTCAAAATGCAACTAAATCACCAGCATTCAAGATTAGCTTTAATTTTAACAAACTGCCAATTTGAAACCTGAAAAACATATCTTGAGAAAGGACTAAATTACTCACTGTCATGCTATAAAAATATCCTTTGAAATAGAAAAATCCAATACAGTTTTGTGTCATACCTTCATTAAAGCTTGTTTCAATTCCTCCATTGCCTATGTTCTATTGGTATTTTTGACCAGTGAAAAAAATACACGGGGCTCGGGGAAAATTAGCCCCCGAAACGCCCAAATGAGCCCCCGAAAGTCATAAAAGAGCCCCACAAATTTTGCTTAGAGTTCAATGCCAAACAAATTAAATAAGAGTTATTTTCATGCAACCAAGCTTGAAAAGTAGCCCCCAAAATTGTATTTTTTCCCTGTTTTTTAATACTGCCTGCAAAAATACACTTAAGGCGGTTGAATATCATACAAATTGCGAATACTAAGAAAGCATAATGAAAAGGAACTTCAATAGAATCAACTCCCATTTTGAACTGTTCCAAGATAAACTAGTTCCATAAAAAGCAGAATCAAACCATGAGGTATGATATGACCCAGTGAATAAAAGTGCTGTTACACCATGTTTGAAATTGGTAACAAAGAGCCTAGTCTACAGCTAAAATGTAATTCAAAGCTTGGAAAGCTAGCAAAACAGTACTTTTGAATCAATTAATTACTTTTCAAATTACGGAAATATAGTAGTCAATGAAGTATGCGGAACCGCCCAGACTGTGCTAGAAAAAAGAGATGAAAAACAAAACTTCTGACATAATGACAGCCCTATATCATTCTGTAGTAAATACAACATACCTTATGAACTGCACTGAAGGTTTGAACACCATTGAAATGAGACAAATCTACAAATTATTGTGCATTTTAGCGACTTCTTGGCTTATGTTTTATGTTTTTGGTTACTGAGAATTTTCTAACAATCATTATTGTTCAGACCTGTACACATTTTCATTAATTTGTCCCAAATTTGCTTTCAGAAAAAATTAAAGAATTTTGTTGGCTATTGCTTACCGGTAATGATAAAAATAGAATTAGTGTTAAATACACACAAACTTTTACAACAAAACAAGAGAGAATTTGTTACAGAAAAATGTTCACTGTAAGATATACTAATTAGTACATGTATTCAGATTATTTAACCAAAACAGTTTTTGAGCCAAATCATGATAATTATTTCTATCATGAATCCATATAAAAACATTGCCTAATATTGTTGAATAAAAGATAACCATATCTATGCACTCTTCTACTGTAGATAAAATAATTACCAGTAAACTACTAGTAAACCAATTAGTAACCAATTGCATGTCCAATGTGTCTTTCACACACAACTTTAAGAAATCAAAACTCAACCAGAAATTGAATAATTACTATAGAAACATTTGCATGCAACAACAGCCAATACTGAATAGTACTGCATACCATAAATCTTCTGAGTTGTGCTTTCTTACCACCTGAACCTTCATTTGCGCGACGCTGATACTAATATACGAGAAACAAACGAAGATACCTTTCATTTTCATTCCTCAAATTGCATGCATATGCAAAATTCAGATTAGCACACTCATATTTCTATTGTGAGAGTCGTAGATAATAAGTGGGAACAAAATTACATCAAAGATAAAAATGTAACAAGCTTGATACACAGCAAGTTTCTCAACAGGGGTTACAAATTTGTTATATTGTCAAACATGCTAGCTGATCACAAAGATGGGTTTATTGCTTGAGACAGATTTGTGCATTTTTCTTATTTCATGTACATGCTACTTGTATACTAAGTGCAGAAAGCATTAAAAAGCAAGAAATGGATGCCTGTGTGGTAATGAAAGCACTAATCTATTTCCAAAGCTTAAAAAATAGGAGTTAAATGAAAATTAATTTTCAAAAACTGCATGGAAACAACATACAATATCTTTTAAAATTAAAAACCATTGAAACAAAATCAAACACATTTATGAGTTTATGGAGCTCTAATTCATTATGACATAAAGGATATCATTATTGTATACACAAAAATCATAAGTTTGAAGGTTATATATAGTTTTGGTAATCCCCCAATGTTTTTATTTTTTATAGATTTCTTTGATTTTAGATGATAAATAGGAAGATACTAAGCTGCTGTGGAGGTTTTTTTCCTCCTCAAGAAGTGAGGTAAAAATAATTAAAATATAAAGACTGGGATTTAAATGACACAGTAAAGCAAGATGAGCTATCTTAGAATGTACAATGCTATCAATTGGTGGCTACTCGGAAACCTTTCATAAGCATGAGCTAAATCCAGGATCCCTTTAATTGTATGAATTTTCATTGGTTAATTTTATGGATTTGCTATTAAGTGTACTAAATGGGTATCTGATAGGAATAAATGTCTTGAAAGCTACCAATGCCTCAAGGCAGATTGGCTACAGTAGTCCTTTATCGGTGCCTTGCGCATCCAATGAGATGGATACATGCATAATATAAATAGAACTGCTGCTGTAATCATCAATATATGTACTACTAGCGTTGCCATTGTTGTTGTTGCTATTATAATTATTACAATTATTATTATCATTATTATCATTAATATTATTAGCTTATTATTAGCTATGGTTATCATCTTTTTCTTTACAAAGTGATGAACTACACTGTTCTAATATCAAGTCTTACATTGTCCTAATATTAAGGATCTACTTGTTTGCAAAAACAAAGTCAGAATATAAAACATTGTACTTAAAGTTTTAACAGTGACTGCTACCATTACATATCTATCTATATTCAAATCTCTATAAAATTACAGAAAATATATAAAATATGTCTGAAAACTGGATATAAGATGATATAGTGAAATGAAACATACACAAAATCTCTGTTGAGGCAGCACATGTACAAATACATTTTTAGCAGCTACTGTATGTACTCTTACAAATATTCAGCCATCATACAATACTCATACAAGAAAAAATATCTTTCATAGAATTTCTGTCATTTTCCCCCAAGAATAATGGGATGTATACATATTTATATATTTGATGGCACATTAAAAAGATAAATCAACATTTTTGTTGACGCAAGAAGGCATAAGAGCACTCTAACAATGCAAAACATGGAAATATCTCTCTTCTGTAGTTTTTGCTTTCTCTCTTGAAATCAGCTTTGAGTCACAAAACTCTTCAACAAGAAACAACAGAACCTACATCAAAAAGACACACTAATTTAAACTAAAACACATCATTCCAAGCTATCTATCTTCACTATGATTTAGGCATAACATGGTAAAACTTCTGAATGGAAAACCTCAAAGTTTCATTCAGTAACTGGTAAAGGTTCCTAGTATTCATGAATGTATGCTTCCTTTAAACAGAAAATGTTTCTTCCAATCATACCATCTCTGACCACCATTTTTATTCCTCCTCAAATATCCCCTATGTCACCCCCAAGGGAGTGTATATAGGCATTTTGAGCTACACAGGGCTTCAGGACACACCATTTATTGGCTTTGATGCAATAGCATCAATTTCCAACGTGATGTTTGCAACACAAAGCTTTCATCAAGGTTACATGTGTGTAGAAAACTTATTGTGCAGATTGAGCTTTGCATTTCTTGACCTGCAAGCAAGGACCAAACATGTCTTACCATTCTCACTTCACTTCTCATAATAAACATGAGACTATATTGAACTTCAGAAATCTCACGTAAATTGCTGCAGGGAAAACTTCATCCAGTTTGTGCTTTCACATAGGATTCTGACCATTGGTCTTGCTCTCTTTTGGCACATTCTAGTTTATACCTCACCAAGTAGACACTATAAGTACTATTGTTCTGTTTCTATCCTTGAAAATGCATGCCCTTGTTATTTGAATGAGCTACACCTGGAAGCGGCTACTATTTCAAATGCTACCTATATCTGAATATATTGTAGCCATTATACATGTTGCAATATCTCGCCCATTCTCAACCTTCATGCTTCCACAATGCACACACAGAGAGAATGATATCTCTATTCTTACAATGTATACTCTCATGTCTTTCAGGGTTGCTGCAATTCAGCATTTCTACTCCTAAGGAAGCCTTCCAAAACACTCTGGTTTTGCATTTCATCTGTAAAGTACTTCCTGCTTGTAATCTAGCATCATCATGTTACAACTTTCTATTTTCACATCACTTCTTTTTCTTCCTCTTGCAAATATTGCAGGTCACTAAGATGCCTCTTGTCTCTCTTTTCCAACCTTGGACCTAAGATTCTCTGAAATCTTCTCCAAGCATCCTGTAGTCTGTTACTCTTTTGTTGCCTCTGCACACTTCTTTTTAAAGCAATTGTTGATTCTGCTTCCAATCTCTCTTTTGGATCATGCATGGAAACAATATATCCTGTCATCACTTTCCTGCATAATCACTGTTCTGCTACACAGAGTTGATACAAAAAGGGAGGTACTAGCCCCCTCAGTGGGAAAGCATGTACTATAGGTCTGTTTCCTTGGAGTCTTTAATGGTCAGTTTTGAGAATTTGAACACTTCGCCATCCTTTCCTCTAGCCATGCTTCTCACATTCTTGGCGTTCGCTGCCTCCACACCATCACTCTTGCAGTCATCCATCTTGGGGTTTCTCTGTAGGAGGTTAGGCCGATGGGTGGGCGTGTGCTGGTCCTCAAGGGTCGTTTCCTCGCCCCCCTCCTTCTCTTCCAGGTCCTCTAGAGTCAGGTCATGAAGGTCATCCCCATTGGTCTTAGTCTCATTGGAGCCGTCCTTGCTGGGGTTGGGTGAGGGACTCTCTCGGATCTGGCTCTGGTACCAGTTCCTGTTCTCCTCAAGGTGATCCAGGATTTCTTGGGCATCAGGGTAGACCAGGTCAGCCCAGGTCTCCCACAGAGGATGCAGGATGAAGTCTATGAAACCAACCTGAGGTCAAAAGAAAAGAAATAACAACCATTCACACAATCTTCATTCTATTCCCAAATTATTGTTCATGTTGAAATAACCTGCACAGGAGTGATAAAACTCAGTGAAAATTCTAATTAGAACATTTTGTCATGAAACGATCTACAGATCTCTGACATGGATCCACAGGTGTCAATATTCTATTGTTATTTCATTTGCTCACTCCTACTGATTTCAAGGAACCAAACTGACAGTCTACACATGATACTATTGTCAAATTTTTGCTATAATTCATCATATGTTATCACAACACCAATGCTTCCTATTTCCATTACCCAAAGTTACTTCCCAATGCTTTCTACTGTATTTTACTGCATAACTATTTCTATACCTCACAATTACTTGCAAGAATTCTCAGTTTGAAATTCTAACAATGCACATTTATAAAAGCGATTTCTGATGAATGAGCTAAGTTGGGAGAACTGTCTGACCTGTGATTTGTTAATGGATGCATTCTCCCTGTCCATCATGGGACTGATGTCCACTCCTTTCTCTCGTTCTAGGTCACCCTGTCTGAAGAACTCTTCCATCAGCATGGACGTCCACTGAGTATAGATGTGAAGAGGTTTGCTGGGGTTGGCTACATCTGCACAGTGTACTAGATTCTTCAGTACCTGTAAGTGGGAATTGAATCGTGAATCATTCTAAGGTTTACTCTTATTGTCCTTACAACAGTACCTCTCTGTCAGTCCGGTTCCTTAGGTCCATTTTCAAGTTTTGGGGAGGGTGAACAAAAGCACCAAACTTTCTAAAGTCCCATAGTTTCATAGTCTGAACCAAAAAAACCACCACCACCCCTCCCCCATCATCATCATCCTCATCACCACCATAAATAACAGCACTACAACCATTACCAACCATTACCAACCATTAATCTCCATCCTCATCACCATCATATGCATCCACCTCCTCATCATCCTCATCACCACCACAATCTCATCATCATCCTCATCACCACCATATACATCCACCAGCTCATCCTCCTCCTCACCACCACAATCTCATCATCATCACCACCATATACATCCACCAGCTCATCATCCTCCTCACCACCACAATCTCATCATCATCACCACCATATACATCCACCAGCTCATCATCCTCCTCACCACCAAAATCTCATCATCATCCTCATCACCACCATATACATCCACCAGCTCATCCTCCTCCTCACCACCACAAGCTCATCATCATCCTCATCACCGCCATATACATCAACCTCCTCCTCATCATCCTCATCACCACCACCATATACATCCACCAGCTCATCATCCTCCACCACCACAATCTCATCATCATCCTCATCACCACCATATACATCAACCAGCTCATCATCCTCATCACCACCACCATATACATCCACCAGCTCATCATCCTCCTCACCACCACAAGCTCATCATCATCCTCATCACCGCCATATACATCAACCTCCTCCTCATCATCCTCATCACCACCACCATATACATCCACCAGCTCATCATCCTCCACCACCACAATCTCATCATCATCCTCATCACCACCATATACATCCACCAGCTCATCATCCTCATCACCACCACCATATACATCCACCAGCTCATCATCCTCATCACCACCACCATATACATCCACCAGCTCATCATCCTCCTCACCACCACAATCTCATCATCATCCTCATCACCACCATATACATCAACCTCCTCATCATCCTCATCACCACCACCATATACATCCACCAGCTCATCATCCTCCACCACCACAATCTCATCATCATCCTCATCACCACCATATACATCCACCAGCTCATCCTCCTCCTCACCACCACAATCTCATCATCATCACCACCATATACATCCACCAGCTCATCATCCTCCTCACCACCACAATCTCATCATCATCACCACCATATACATCCACCAGCTCATCATCCTCCTCACCACCACAATCTCATCATCATCCTCATCACCACCATATACATCCACCAGCTCATCCTCCTCCTCACCACCACAATCTCATCATCATCACCACCATATACATCCACCAGCTCATCCTCCTCCTCACCACCACCATATACATCCACCAGCTCATCATCCTCCTCACCACCAAAATCTCATCATCATCCTCATCACCACCATATACATCCACCAGCTCATCATCCTCCTCACCACCACAATCTCATCATCATCCTCATCACCACCATATACATCCACCAGCTCATCATCCTAATCATCACCACCATATACATCCACCAGCTCATCATCCTCCTCACCACCACAATCTCATCATCATCACCACCATATACATCCACCAGCTCATCATCCTCCTCACCACCACAATCTCATCATCATCCTCATCACCACCATATACATCCACCAGCTCATCCTCCGCCTCACCACCACAATCTCATCATCATCACCACCATATACATCCACCAGCTCATCATCCTCATCACCACCACAATCTCATCATCATCCTCATCACCACCATATACATCCACCTCCTCATCATCCTCCTCACCACCACCATATACATCCACCAGCTCATCATCCTCCTCACCACCACAATCTCATCATCATCCTCATCACCACCATATACATCCACCAGCTCATCATCCTAATCATCACCACCATATACATCCACCAGCTCATCATCCTCCTCACCACCACAATCTCATCATCATCACCACCATATACATCCACCAGCTCATCATCCTAATCATCACCACCATATACATCCACCAGCTCATCATCCTCATCACCACCACAATCTCATCATCATCCTCATCACCACCATATACATCCACCAGCTCATCATCCTAATCATCACCACCATATACATCCACCAGCTCATCATCCTCATCACCACCACAATCTCATCATCATCCTCATCACCACCATATACATCCACCAGCTCATCATCCTCCTCACCACCACAATCTCATCATCATCCTCATCACCACCATATACATCCACCAGCTCATCATCCTCATCACCACCACCATATACATCCACCAGCTCATCATCCTCATCATCACCACCATATACATCCACCAGCTCATCATCCTAATCATCACCACCATATACATCCACCAGCTCATCCTCCTCCTCACCACCACAATCTCATCATCATCACCACCATATACATCCACCAGCTCATCATCCTCATCACCACCACAATCTCATCATCATCCTCATCACCACCATATACATCCACCTCCTCCTCATCCTCCTCACCACCACAATCTCATCATCATCCTCATCACCACCATATACATCCACCAGCTCATCATCCTAATCATCACCACCATATACATCCACCAGCTCATCATCCTCATCACCACCACAATCTCATCATCATCCTCATCACCACCATATACATCCACCAGCTCATCATCCTCATCACCACCACCATATACATCCACCAGCTCATCATCCTCATCACCACCACAATCTCATCATCATCATCATCACCACCATATACATCCACCAGCTCATCATCCTCATCACCACCACAATCTCATCATCATCCTCATCACCACCATATACATCCACCAGCTCATCATCCTAATCATCACCACCATATACATCCACCAGCTCATCATCCTAATCATCACCACCATATACATCCACCAGCTCATCCTCCTCCTCACCACCACAATCTCATCATCATCACCACCATATACATCCACCAGCTCATCATCCTCATCACCACCACAATCTCATCATCATCCTCATCACCACCATATACATCCACCTCCTCATCATCCTCCTCACCACCACAATCTCATCATCATCCTCATCACCACCATATACATCCACCTCCTCATCATCCTCCTCACCACCACAATCTCATCATCATCCTCATCACCACCATATACATCCACCAGCTCATCATCCTAATCATCACCACCATATACATCCACCAGCTCATCATCCTAATCATCACCACCATATACATCCACCAGCTCATCCTCCTCCTCACCACCACAATCTCATCATCATCACCACCATATACATCCACCAGCTCATCATCCTCATCACCACCACAATCTCATCATCATCCTCATCACCACCATATACATCCACCAGCTCATCATCCTAATCATCACCACCATATACATCCACCAGCTCATCATCCTCATCACCACCACAATCTCATCATCATCCTCATCACCACCATATACATCCACCAGCTCATCATCCTCCTCACCACCACAATCTCATCATCATCCTCATCACCACCATATACATCCACCAGCTCATCATCCTCATCACCACCACCATATACATCCACCAGCTCATCATCCTCATCATCACCACCATATACATCCACCAGCTCATCATCCTAATCATCACCACCATATACATCCACCAGCTCATCCTCCTCCTCACCACCACAATCTCATCATCATCACCACCATATACATCCACCAGCTCATCATCCTCATCACCACCACAATCTCATCATCATCCTCATCACCACCATATACATCCACCTCCTCCTCATCCTCCTCACCACCACAATCTCATCATCATCCTCATCACCACCATATACATCCACCAGCTCATCATCCTAATCATCACCACCATATACATCCACCAGCTCATCATCCTCATCACCACCACAATCTCATCATCATCCTCATCACCACCATATACATCCACCAGCTCATCATCCTCATCACCACCACCATATACATCCACCAGCTCATCATCCTCATCACCACCACAATCTCATCATCATCATCATCACCACCATATACATCCACCAGCTCATCATCCTCATCACCACCACAATCTCATCATCATCCTCATCACCACCATATACATCCACCAGCTCATCATCCTCCTCACCACCACAATCTCATCATCATCCTCATCACCACCATATACATCCACCAGCTCATCATCCTCATCACCACCACCATATACATCCACCAGCTCATCATCCTCATCATCACCACCATATACATCCACCAGCTCATCATCCTAATCATCACCACCATATACATCCACCAGCTCATCCTCCTCCTCACCACCACAATCTCATCATCATCACCACCATATACATCCACCAGCTCATCATCCTCATCACCACCACAATCTCATCATCATCCTCATCACCACCATATACATCCACCTCCTCCTCATCCTCCTCACCACCACAATCTCATCATCATCCTCATCACCACCATATACATCCACCAGCTCATCATCCTAATCATCACCACCATATACATCCACCAGCTCATCATCCTCATCACCACCACAATCTCATCATCATCCTCATCACCACCATATACATCCACCAGCTCATCATCCTCATCACCACCACCATATACATCCACCAGCTCATCATCCTCATCACCACCACAATCTCATCATCATCATCATCACCACCATATACATCCACCAGCTCATCATCCTCATCACCACCACAATCTCATCATCATCCTCATCACCACCATATACATCCACCAGCTCATCATCCTAATCATCACCACCATATACATCCACCAGCTCATCATCCTAATCATCACCACCATATACATCCACCAGCTCATCCTCCTCCTCACCACCACAATCTCATCATCATCACCACCATATACATCCACCAGCTCATCATCCTCATCACCACCACAATCTCATCATCATCCTCATCACCACCATATACATCCACCTCCTCATCATCCTCCTCACCACCACAATCTCATCATCATCCTCATCACCACCATATACATCCACCTCCTCATCATCCTCCTCACCACCACAATCTCATCATCATCCTCATCACCACCATATACATCCACCAGCTCATCATCCTAATCATCACCACCATATACATCCACCAGCTCATCATCCTAATCATCACCACCATATACATCCACCAGCTCATCCTCCTCCTCACCACCACAATCTCATCATCATCACCACCATATACATCCACCAGCTCATCATCCTCATCACCACCACAATCTCATCATCATCCTCATCACCACCATATACATCCACCAGCTCATCATCCTAATCATCACCACCATATACATCCACCAGCTCATCATCCTCATCACCACCACAATCTCATCATCATCCTCATCACCACCATATACATCCACCAGCTCATCATCCTCATCACCACCACCATATACATCCACCAGCTCATCATCCTCCACCACCACAATCTCATCATCATCCTCATCACCGCCATATACATCAACCTCCTCCTCATCATCCTCATCACCACCACCATATACATCCACCAGCTCATCATCCTCATCACCACCACAATCTCATCATCATCCTCATCACCACCATATACATCCACCAGCTCATCATCCTCATCACCACCACCATATACATCCACCAGCTCATCATCCTCCTCACCACCACAATCTCCTCATCATCCTCATCACCACCACAATCTCATCATCATCCTCATCACCACCATCAATAACATCACTACAATCGTTACCACCATATCACCACCACTATAAGGCCTTAAAAATAAAAGATGTTGTATTGCCCTTTAGGTGCCAAAACATGGGTTGGTTGGTCAGAAATTTTTAAAAACTTTTTTGTCTTCCCTCTTTGGGCTGATATCTTTCAGTTTTGAATGCTTCAATATTTTTTCTCTCTAAAAAACAGATAAAAATGTTTTAAAAAATTAAAAGCCGACAGTAGATTTCAAGATTTTGGGGTCGGCCGCAAAGGAAAATACAACATTTTTTGTTTAGGCCTAATCATCATTAAGAAAGGCAACGTCCTCTTCATTCATATCTTTATCCATACAAGCTCTACCAGTACCACCACCACAACCACCATGATGCCTACCTGTATCCTGTCTGTGTAGTTGTCTAATAATAAGACCCCTGAGCCAGCGACCTTCTTTGTTTCCACCATGGTCTTCAAGTCAGCCAATAAACTCATGTGCTTGGACATGTCTGTTGCAAGTACCTATAGCAGACAGAGAATAGAAACAATGCTTACATGATGATTCGGAGCAAAAGACCCCCCGGCCCCCCCCCCCCCCCCCCCCAACAAAAAAAGAAGTTATATTGGTGAAAGGAAGACCCAAGATATAGTGAAGAAAGAAAGCATTAAGGGTGGTTTTAATGAAAAGAATGCTAGAGACAAGAAGAGGTAGAGGGAGGGAGTGTCATTATGGTGTGAAAGTCAGTGGGAAAGTACCAACTTTAATAAATGAAATTGATAATGTGCATAGTAATTAAAAAAAAAAAAATTGAATGCAGTTATTTAGTCATTTGTTATACCCCATTCCTTCAAATGCAGTGAAAATATTACAATTGGAACCTACAGACCACATTCTAACAGATTCTTGAGACAAAATATGTTTTTGGTATCTAAAATAGCTGCAAGAATGCCTAATTTTTCTAAGATCATTTTTCAAAGCAAGAACCAAAGATACACCTTGATACAGATTAAAAAAGCATGAAATAAAACTTGGTTTCCAAACTTTAGGAAATGCAGGACACAATAACTCAAGGTTCAAGGGTGTTCAACAGTGATCTTGAAACTAGGAGAAGAGGATTAGATCACTACATATGAGCTATGCTTCGGTGTCAAGTGCTCCACAGTCGATTTTGAACAATAGTTGAAATCGTAACTTCAACCAAGGATCCCAAATCTACACCTCACCCTTAATCCTAACCATTCCCTAAAGCCCAATAGCAAGCAAGCTCTATTACTATCTGACGAGATAAAGCCTAGAGCAAATGTCGGATCCCTAATGGGAAAAAATCTTTCCACATCGATGGGCATTTTCCTGAGGGTTTGGTGCTGTTTCTTGGTAAGATTCTTCTTAAAGCTTTTATTAAAAAATACATCACAGTGTTCAAATAGAGATCATAAGGATTAAGAAATAATCTCTATTTCAACATGTTTGGATGTACGGGCATGATTACACAGACCCATACACTGGCAAAAGATGAGGAACAAGTTCTTACCATGTCAATGGACATTTTCCTGAGGGTTTGGAGCTGTTTCTTGGTGAGATTCTCAAAGATATTGCAGTTGTCCTCTTGGAGGAGTTTGAAGGCGACGGCGAGTGAGTGATTCTCTAAGACAGAGACATCGTTGTAGAGTATTGCTAGTTCTGCACCTGTAATAACCAACCAAGCAGAAGAACAACAAACATGAAATGAGTGAGTGATTCTCTAAGACAGAGACATCGTTGTAGAGTATTGCTAGTTCTGCACCTGTAATAACCAACCAAGCAGAAGAACAACAAACATGAAATGAGTGAGTGATTCTCTAAGACAGAGACATCGTTGTAGAGTATTGCTAGTTCTGCACCTGTAATAACCAAGCAGGAGAACAACATACATGACAATCATTGAAGGTCTTGCTAAAGGACAATATAGCTGCAAGTGAAATGCTACTCAAAGTGCAAACCATTTGATTTATAGTCCACTGAAGTACCTTCTAGACCATAATAATTCTACAAGTTAAATTGGTGAAAAATGTTGATGAAACATTTATCACAACTTCATGCGTTGTTAAAGACATGCCTAGGATGCAATAGTGACTTTTCATTACACGATATACTACATAAACTAATTCTGTTTGATTTACATTTGTTAAGAATTTATTGTGGTATATATAGACAGAGGGGACGAGAGAAAGAGATACATAGAGAGACACCAGGAGATCGAGACAGAGAAGAAAGAGAGAAGGCAGAGACACAGAATGAGAGACAGAGAGAGAGAGAAAGAGGGGGGGGGGGGGGGGGGGGGGGGGGGGGAGGGGGGTATATTGACTTACTTGTGGTACACAGGAATTGATTGTTTAGACCCGGATGATGGACATCATGTATTGCTGCTGAAAACAACGCGGCCATAATCTCAAGATCTGTAAACACATTCTACAATCACAAAGAGAAGGAAATAAGGAGAGATTTCATTATAGGTCTATGATCTCAAGAAATGTACATCACAATGAAATGAATTGTCTGAAAACCATGACATGATGATCATCCCATCTATATAACCACTGGCCCTAATGCAGGATCTAACCAAAGTTACACTGGAGGAATGTAACATGTCTAGTGTACAACAATAAAAACAACAGCATGATCACCATGACCACTCCACAATATCATTTTCCTCCTCCTCATCACCATTATCATGATCATGTTTATCACCATCACCACCACAATTGCTGTCGCTGTCATCATCTTAATCCTCCTCCGTTATGTTAGCCTTGGCCTTGAGCCTCATCATCATATCCTCCTCCCCTCTTTCCTCCTAATCTTTCTCCTCCTCCTCAGCATCATCACTAACACATTCAACTCCACCACTACCCTTTTCCTCTTTCTCCTCCTCATCATCATGATCACCATCACTATCATCACCATCTTCGATATGATCACTATCGTTATCATCATCATTAATATCCTCTTCTTCCTACTCCTCATATTAATCATCATCACTGATACAGCATCTCCATCATCCCTGACCCTTACGTACCTCAAGTGCCGGAGCTGACAAGAGAAAGTGTGTGGAGTGTACCACATCAGCTGCATGAATTTGATTGTGGTATATAACTTCTCTGTGATAGTGGTCTTCTAACGTCATCATGTATATCAAGAACGTCTTTTCAGGAATTTGAAATGTCTTTAATATACCTCGATCCTGCCAAAAATAGAAGAAAGCACAAATAAATTCAAGGTATGATGTTAAAATGGAATGTAAAATAATATTAGCATTCATTGTCCTTTTGGGGATATCTATATTCCTAGTAAACATTAAAAAATCCAGAATTTGCAAATGGAGTCGGTCACACAAGGTTATCTTATTTGTTCAAATGTAAAAGAATGATAACAAATTGATGAGTAAGATTTATTTGTAATTGATCTCATTCAAAGAGGATAAGTTAAAGGCAGAAAAAGAGAGACGGGGAAAAATTCAAAAAGTGTACAAAATTAATTCACCTATCAGAAAAATCACAATTTTTAAATTTGTTATCTTTGTCTTTCATGTAATGACTAAAGACAAGAAAATGACAAAAAAAGGCTAAAATCCTCTGATACATTACAATAAATCTTTTCAAGGACTAATCAACATTTAGATATAGCTGTGGAAACACTAGGACTCGATTCAAAATCAAGCAGTTTCTTAGAGATGGAGACAAATGAGATGATAATCAAATAACTTACCTCAAATAATCTATAGATTATGGCTGTGAGGGGTTTGTGGTTTGTGATCTCATCAACCTTGAATATACTGATGCTCCATGTATCAAGCAACCTCAGCTCCTGAAGAGAAAATACAAGCAAGGTGTAACACAAATGTGCTTCGGTAGATGCAATATAAAATGAAGTTTGTTTGTGTCAAGGATAATTCCTCAGTTATTGGTTATAGTTTGAATTCAAATACGAGCACACCACCTGTCTATAATGGCCACTTTTGCCGTTTTCCTTCGGTGGCTTCTATAGACAGGTTTGACTTTATTTGATGCAATGAACAGATCTTAGAAGTTTAATTATTACAATCATTCTTAAACAAAACAAATTAATAAAGATGAATGCTTCTTTCTTCATCTGATTGACGGTAGGCTACAGGTTTAATGTATCTCTCTCACCTTCTCTAATTCTTCCTCTTTTTCTTTCTTGACAGGCACCCCAAACTTCTTGATGATATCACCAGTGATGACGTTGTGATGCTTGGGCTTGGTCACGATGATATTACTAACTCCCTTGATCTTCATCAGTTCAGTGGCTTTCAACAGCTTCTTGGAAGCCGGGGCCTTGCTGAGCG
>JAVYIG010016217.1:0-32222 GCA_035222895.1 Strongylocentrotus droebachiensis | reverse complement strand
AATTAAGATCACGTGGCAACCCCCCCCCCCCCCCCCATTCATGACTTTGCCCTGAATAAACATGGTTAAACTTATACATATAAATCTCCTCTTGGATATGAATTCACTTAGAGTACCGGTAACTAAATATTAAATACCACATTAATGGGATTACTTAAGAAATTAATAAAATTATTTCTGTGATGAATTTCTTGATAGTGTTGTGTAGTATCGTCCCAAAACCCAGTAAAGTACCCTCATATTTGAGATGCACTTAAAAGCCAACTTTATACCTTTATAATCCTTCCCCAATAGAAAGACCAAGTGCATCCATAATCTCCTTCCCAGGAAATACCACCACTGTTATGTTTAAGCCCATACATAAACTACGAAGTAGTCCATTGTCTTGGCTGCTCTCATTTATGTCTTTGTCCCTTTGACACAATGTATGTAACCTACCCTCATATTACTTGTATCCTTCTGGATAAATATTACATGTTCTGGCTTTCTAAAAGGGAGTTCAGTTTTGATCACCATTAGATCAAGACCCTCTTTCTAGCTGGCTCTCTCTTCATCTTGTGTTTTTACATATGTGGAAGTTCGTATGATGTGACGGATTCGAGTCTCCAAAGTTTGGAGTTAATAAATACTCTCATATAGCTCCGGAATTACAAGTCTCTCCTTGCATGCTGCTTTATATTGTATTTATGTACCTCTCCCGACTGCGAATAACTAAGACACCGATCCCCAACACGACATGGTGGAGGACCCGGCTTTGAAGACTTTTCTTCAATAATCTTACTGAGATCGACGAGAACCCAGAACCCGGCTTTAATTTAAAGGAAGCTTTCCTTGATATACTAATTATTGCAATCGAGGAGAACACGGTTTTGAAGAATTTTCTTCAATAAGAGATCGAGGAGGACCCAGTTTTGTAATATATTCCTACTTAATTCTGATTGTAAGGAGGACAACTGAAGTGAACATTTAATATGACGACGACAGCTGCAGCCTGATCCCTACATCATGGACCAGATCGACCAAGGCTTCGACGATGGTGACCTGTCCACTGATGACGACGATGATGAAGACGATGACGACGACAGACTTCAATGCACCAGCTATATACAGCAGACCACGTTGGATAGACAACGGACCAGGAACGACACCGACGAACAACAACAACGCCCTTGACATAGAAAGACAACATGCACCCAGGACCATGATGAGGACATCGACGCCTCAATCACTACAACCAGAATTTTTGCTCAATAACTTTACAACCTGAACTTTCAACTTATCCTATTTTTTCTTATTCATACTTAATGTATGATTCACTGTTTTTTAAATTTTAACACACCAGACAGATTACTAGTTGGGTAAGTGATCATTTTGTGTTCCAAGTTTGTGAGTGAGTGTGTAAGAGAAGATAGTGTTGTAGTTAATTGTTTTAATACTTTTAATAATGTACATCTGCGTAATTTATTTGCAACAAATTCGTAGTAATTACATGTAGCTAGTTAATTGTTTTTAATACTTTTAATAATGTGCATCTGCGTAATTTATTTGCAACAAATTCGTAGTTTGCACTAGCTGTCTTTTCTTTCTGTTCACTGACCTTGACCAAAATGCCCCTAACTGACCAGACAAGTACGACTGTGGTGACACATATATAATATATGTAGCTAAACATGATAAATGATTTGGAAGTTTAATGAATTACATCACCACCCTATATAAGCTTGTCTAAGACTAGATCAATTGCTCAGGGCTTTCGTAATCCTGCCAATTTGCAGAGGAAAGGTGAGACAATATAATTTGTGATTTAAGGGTAATGTCACATATGCTAGTCTAAACTATTAATTAGCTTATCACTGTTTGAGGCTTTTGTAAACCTGCAACATTTCTGCAGTTAAAAGATGGACAGATTTTGTGTGATTGTGTTTTATTTTGATTCTATCATCTTTTTGTGTTTCGTATTCATATTTTGTAATTGTAGTTCAAATTTTTAATTGAGTGGGAAATTAGTTTAATGAATGAAATATCTAAATATTCACCCAGGGTTAGAGATGCAGTTACCAGTGCAGGCAGTATGACGCATAAAACTGACAGATAGTCAGTTCACTTCATAATTTAATGAAGATTAGTCTCTGCCATATTGGTTAACTGAACAAACCATGTGCATATAGATACGAAGTTTGTTTTATTAAATTACTGTAACTATTTGTTGTTGTTCTCACTACCACGAGGCTGATTAAGAAGACACTAAATTACTAACTATTGACCATATACTTGCGACAAACAGACTATATACTCAGAGGACACTTTGCAGTATGACACTTACTTCGGATCGGCACATTATGAAACATATAAAATATTAGTGAATTGATAGGTATTAAGTCAATGATGGCTGACTTATGTTTGGATTTGTTTTAAAGGAATTCGCTTATTGTATTGTCGGAATAGGAATAGATTTGTATTAGCTGTTAATTGATCATAATTGCTGTTACATTCTAATTCTTACGTCGCTTTTGATTGACAAATTTGAAAATATCTGTTTGAGGTTTAATTGATTTTGATTCATTATTTAAAAGTTTTATGATTATAGAAATATTTGATTAATAACGGGATAGGTATATGATTGTACTGCATTTCCATGTTCCTATTATAGGCCTTGTAGCATGGGCTTACTTTTCATTACCTTGAGCGCACCCGTTGCTTTCATATTTCATATAATTATATAAGCTTCAAAGGTGATCATAATCACAACATACTTACTGAAATTAAGTATCAAGCTCATTTAGATACAAAGTAACAATTTGTTTGAGTTCTTTATTCATTGGATCATTGCTCATTCATTGGTTAGTGTACCAGTGATTTTACAGAAAAGAATAAGGAGCATAATTTGTATTTGAGTTAACCTGGATTATTTTCCATTAAGGTTAGTTATCATTTGTTCGATTTGCATAATAGTCTCCACTGTTTTTGTTTAGTAAATGTGTTTAGAATAGACTCGGTGCTTAAGCAATAATTGTTACTATTATAAGTGTTATCAGTTTGTGCTTCTATAGTCTGTATTAGAATATTAGTGATTTTCATGTAGTCAATTTGTAAATGTGTGTGAGAGAGATTTAAGAGGAATTTGAACAATAATCACATGTTTCGCTTTATTAACTAGGTTTTGTTTATTGTTCTGTTTAATAAGGAATGAGTGCCTCATTTTCCAAAGAAAGGGGATGTTGTGTAGTATCGTCCCAAAACCCAGTATACCCTCATATTTGAGATGCACTTAAAAGCCAACTTTATACCTTTATAATCCTTCCCCAATAGAAAGACCAAGTGCATCCATAATCTCCTTCCCAGGAAATACCACCACTGTTATGTTTAAGCCCATACATAAACTACGAAGTAGTCCATTGTCTTGGCTGCTCTCATTTATGTCTTTGTCCCTTTGACACAATGTATGTAACCTACCCTCATATTACTTGTATCCTTCTGGATAAATATTACATGTTCTGGCTTTCTAAAAAGGGAGTTCAGTTTTGATCACCATTAGATCAAGACCCTCTTTCTAGCTGGCTCTCTCTTCATCTTGTGTTTTTACATATGTGGAAGTTCGTATGATGTGACGGATTCGAGTCTCCAAAGTTTGGAGTTAATAAATACTCTCATATAGCTCCGGAATTACAAGTCTCTCCTTGCATGCTGCTTTATATTGTATTTATGTACCTCTCCCGACTGCGAATAACTAAGACACCGATCCCCAACACGACAATAGTTAAAAAATGATACCTATTAAGTAAATTGTGCAGATAGTACTGTAAATATCTCATGAGCTACATAGTTGTATCCTTTACCAAAAAACCAACATGACAAAAATGCAAGGTGTTGTAAAAAATGTATTACAAATACCCTACTCCTTGCCCGATTTTGCAAGGAAAATAATAAACAGTTTATAAACTAACTGCCTCAGATTTTTGAAAGCCTTTTCTTTTTGTGGAATAAGGCAGGAATCTAATTCAAAATCTCAGGAAAAAGCAAAATGTATTGATAAGTTCCAATCAAAATAGTGGCTTGTTTTACTGGCTCCGACTGAGAACTATGGAGGGCGCTATTTAGCTCTGCTGTACTGAGCCATTGATTAGGATGGCCCTGCTGATGTACAGGGAACCGGTTCACAAAGCCTTTTTTCAATAACAAATGACAAGTATCAGTGACAAATCTGCTGATAACCAATCAGAAGCAAGGATTTCAGTAGCTTATAACAATAATTGTCATTTGTCACTGACAACAAGTTTTGTGAAACACCCCCCAGGACTCTACTTTAGGCAAGTTCAAATGTACAGGCAGTGACTGCTGTATGAAAGATCAGTTGGGCTAAGCTTGGGCAGAGCTGCAGCAATCCAAATACATGTGGAAATCAAACAATTTACTATAAAGTAAACACATTCATTTTAAAAACGAATTAATGGTTCTAAGAAACTCATTTTAAACAGGAATCATAAAAGCAAAACTTTGCAGGAATCAACTAAAAATAGATAAAAGATTTCTTAGATTTATAATGAAATCAGTACGGAGATTGGGCATAACTATGTTTAATGGATCCAATGGAACTAGTGGGACATTGAGTAAGATCATGACCGATCTAGAAAAAACTCTGAACGATTTTAATAAAAAGGTAATCTCAAAACATAGAAACATCCTCATCATCATCATGTATACTGGTACATATATTTCTGGCTTCACTTATAATATGAAAGACCATGGTGCTGCTTCATATTCAAAGAAATGAAAATCTGATTATCATTCCTTTCCCCTTTTTCATGAGAACAAGGCACTATCATTTGGGATGAGTTGTAAAAACATAAATTGGAAAGGGTATTTATTAGAGATTAATGGAGAGGGGAAAGTTGGGCTTAGACAATGAGACATGACGTGACTGGTTAAGACTTTAGAGAGAGAGAGAGAGAGAGAGAAAGACACAGACAGACACACAGAGAGAGAGAGTGAGAGAGAGAGATTGAGGGAAACAGAAAGAGAGGAGTAAATAGAGGAAAAACATAAATGCATGAAATTCAACAGGGATGTCTACACTCAATCACTGATGACAGGGATTCAGGAAAAAAAACTGTACCTTTATAGGTCTAAGAGGTGGGGGTGTAGGCCTCCACAGAATTTGGGTGAGTTTTTTAATTACCAGTATTCATGTAGTTTTCACCTAATTTTGAAAGAGGGGGCTTTTGGAATTTTATGTCTCCTGTAGATCATTTCGATGATAATTAATTTTCAATAAAACAAAGGGTACAAATATATAAGAACAGAAAAGTCGATATTCAGGATAATATAGAGTTGCTTTGTCCATGAACTGGTCAAATTTTTACAGAGCAGAAACTGAAAAAAAGATTTAGTGACAGAACTAGACAATACAAAAAGAATTTATGAACCTTTGTATTACATCGAGATAAGGATCCACCCTTTTTTTGTCCATTAACTTTGAACTTCATTGTGTACTACAAGTTCCCTATATTTTATGGAGCAGATATATTTTTGCTGGAGGTTATGTAGCAATATATCATGCAAGTCAAAAAATATATCATATATACCGGTATATATATATATATATATATATTTGTATATATCACGAAAAAATAATTCTGTTCCATCATACAAATTGAGAAAAGTTCATTCTAAACAACTTTCAGTAGACACATATTATGTTTTTCCTGATTTGTCAGCTTCTCTTCTGGTGTAAGAAGCTTAAATTCCCCTCGATAATGTGTTGCATTAAAAGCTACTCCCGTGGAGTAAAAATCATAGTGCAACATTAGATAGCATCGGGGTCCTACCTGCAGACTAACTGCCACCCTGTTCTACTCATATGATTCCATTTGCTGTTGAAGAGGCACTTCTACATGGTGTTACTTTCTCAAGTTCATGAGAAACCAATTCCTGATCTCCTGTATCATCCAGTGCAGATTCACTCAACATTGTTGCTGGATTTTCGCAATGTGAGCTATTATCATCATCATCGATGTCACCAATGACATTGGGGTTGGGCCATCAGTTCTAGCAGATACCGTAGGGTCACTCCCTGTAAGGGCAGCATCATCACTCAGCCACTATTCCATTATCTATCAGGTAACCATGTTTGTCCAACGGTTGGTTTTCATGCCCTGACAAGTCAGACTTCCGCATCTCTAAGTCATTCTGGAGAGTTGATCCCACTCCTGACGCCGAATTTGAGTCTCTGGTTCTAGTCTCTACTCTTTCAGGAGATAAATCATACCTACTCGCATTCTCACCAGATCCATCCCCTGTTGATCTTGAGGATGCTGATGGTGATGCTGGCTTGGAATGTGACCTTTGACCCTCTGCTCGTGAATGAAGACTGAGCTGCTGTTCGATAGTGTTTGGAATGTTATTGGCTCCTAAGGATATATGAATACCACTCTGTGACAGGTTCTCCTGGACTGTATTGAAGTTTGCATCTGCATTGCTTCTGATGTTGATTGGATCCTGACCCTGTACCTGTAGTACAATCACTGAGCTGTACATGCTGATCCTCGGGGATGACAGACTGCCCCCGGAAGCACCCTGTCCCCCTGGAATGCCATCCTAGTTTAAGAACGATACAAATAAATAGGGACAAAATTATATAAATATATCAATCAACTTTAACTTTGAAGGATGGAAGTGAAGTCATTAACTCATATCCTGCCATGAGACTGCTAGCGCGCTATTGTTATAGTGCTCTGTACACAGGAGCGCGCTACCGTTTGTCTGCTTTGTGCACGCTAGCAAGCATATGTAATGACAGTTATTGTTCATGCCCATTGCACCGTGCTGAGTGCTTTTACAGCGCTATTGAAAGTACCATCGCGTGCATCAGATTATCGGCTTTGTATACAACAGTCAGATTGGATTTTCTCGAGTAATTCAGCGATTTGTTTTTTGTAAAGATTTAAATAACACGCACTTGAACCAACCTTAAAATTAACTTGGCACACAGGAGATTAGCACTGTGGCACCGGGTGCATTGTATGGGTGGCAGCTTAAGAGTTAAGAAATATTGAATTCCTATCATCTTACAGGATTTTTAACCTTTAAGTTCATTACACAAAATTATCTTACTTATGCCTAGGTCACATATAAACCGGGCCCCGTACGATTTTCCCTACCCGGCGGCTTGCCGTGGATTTAGAGACCGTCCGATTTTCATTTCTACGGCATGTGTGGTCACATATTCTGCGGCGCCCGGGAGGTGCCCGGAGAAAATTGGTCGAGTGAAATGCAAGGCGCCCGTAAGGGTGCCGGCTGAGTGCCGACCGGTAACCTTACGGGCTCCGTCCAATGAGCAGGTGTACCGATGGCTCCCGGAAAGTGCCCTGACGGGGCCCGGCCGGGGTCCTCAAGGCGCCCGGCCGTGTGACATGCGGTGCACTGAACTACAGAGCAAGTCAGAAAAAATGTCCCACTTTTAAAAGTTGTATTTTTGAAGTATGAATATTTATTCATGGGTTTCATGATATATCTTGATAGAGTTATCCTCCCAGTACATTTAGGTACCATTTTTATTTGAATCTCTGCATGCATCACTGAATCAAATATCCAGAAATGTACAATAAATACTAAATTGAAATTGAATTAAAATTGAAATTGAATTGAAATTGAATATCAGACAATCTTTACAAGACTGCTAGATCTCACTTGCACCAAGTTACTGGGTGAGGAATAAGGAATCACCCAGGGCTCTTGAGGGGCCCGTGGGGGCGCCTTAGGGTACACGTACGGAACCCTTGAGCACAGCAAGGCACCCGTAAAGATTTTTCATGAGAATAGACCCCCAAAATCGTGAGGGGCCCGTCTGGGCACCGTCCGGAGCCCGCACGGGACCCGTAAGGTGCCCTATGGGCCCTTTACGTGCTTTATACGACCTAACGGTCAAGTAAAAACGCCGGGAGAATTGGGAGCAGCCAACTCAGCACCATGGCGCCCGTACGGCTTACAAAATTGTCCCGGCACCCGTAGGAATTTACGGCAACCGGCCAGACACCGGCCAAAAATTCCCAAAATGTCTGTTTTTACTCGCCGTACGGGCCCCGGAGTGTATATGTGAAAGCTCCATTTTTAGTACCAAGGACTGAATTTTAGCAAAAGATTAAAAATGAGGATTGCTTTTAACAATTGAAGCCGATTGACATAAATCTTCTATACTTTCCAACCTGAACTGAAAACTTGATAGAATTAAAGAAAATAACCTGGTGGAATTCATGAAGTTTAAAATGTCAAGTGTATCTGAAGTAATATAGAATGTTGCTGGATCATATGGGAGTCTGGAGTTACATGTAACAGACTAGAAGAGAGGATCAATAATGATAATTAAAAAAATAAAATTTAACAAAAGATGTGCAACATAACCTAATTTATTTTGCAATACGTCAGATTGTTCCATTTTATGTAATATGTAGTTTTTTTTAGTAAAGAAAGATTCACATAAAGTTATTTGTAAATGCACCTGTTGAGTAGACTTGTTATGTGGCGCCTTCTCTCGGGTTTGACATGCCTGTTCAAGGTCATTACACTTCTTCTCTAGCTTGGAAACCTTGTTCTGGAATAGCTTCATTAGATTGGTGTGGTCCTCAGAAAGTTGGTTGTACTTTATCGCAAATGATTCTGCTAGACGTTTCCAATGAGGCTAAATATATATAACAAAGGTACATTGTTTTCATTAGTCCCTGTTTTCTGAAACAAATATATATGCCATAGTAAACCAACTGAAATATTAAAATGACACCCAAAAGTTACACATCAATTCATATCCATACCCATATCCAACTGCTGCCATTATGCCAGTCACACCACGTCTAGACGTGACAAGGCAAACCATGACTTTTTCTGAGAGTTACATATCAATTCTATATCGCCAATACCCCTGAATGCTCCGATGTTGACCTCTTGGATGTAATTTCGAATTACTTCCGGTACTCACATGCTTCCAATGTATACGGTTCATGCATGTAGGGACTAGGGAGCTAGCTAGATCGGTTACTAGAGCTGCCTGAAATGGACCGGAAACAACTAAGGCACCAAGCTATCCCAGAGTGCATTTGAAATCAGGACATGAAATTTACAAACGGGCATATTGGGGTATTGGCGATAGCAGGAATTCATATCAATATCCCATCGCTGCCATTATTGGACTAACCTGAAAAATCAGGCCTCCAAATTAAAATTACTTTTTCCAAAAGTTACACATTGATACATATCCACATCCCACCGCTGCCATTTTGCCAGTCACACCGCGTTAACACATGGCATGGTAATCCACCTTAACCCGTTCAGCTCGGGAACCGAGATTTCTCGGGCCCCGTGGTACGTACTCACAAACGGGAACCGAGATTTCTCGGGTCCGAGCAAGGGCTACTTTTATTGCATACAAGTACATCTATTCACCTTCTAAATACCATATAAATTACCTGTATACAAACATTGAACCTTTGGCTACATGCATCTAATTTGTTACCGACTGTCGATGCGTAATTTTTGTTTTATTACAAGTTTAGCATGAGAATGCACGAGTCCTCTTTCAGGATATTCGTATAGAACACATGCAAGTCAGTTTACGTTATTTTCATAGATTTTCGAATTCGCTGCTGCTAGCTAGCTGGGTCTACTATAGTTAGGACTGTGTAAGCCGGACATAATGATTTTACAAGCAGCGAATTCCACACTCGCTCTGGATGCTTTGTACACGGCACGCGCGGATACACCGTACAATACATGAGCCTTGGCCTTATATGGTCATATGGTCATATTTTCTATTCAGGGTAACGGGCCGATTATTGAAAAGCTTATAGTATATTACAGTCTCGCTCGACCTAGTGCTCTCAGTTCAGGTCGCTCATGCGTACGTATACAGGGTACCGGGCCGACCTATTATTGGGGAGATTAGCTAGTCTCGATATAGTCCATCCCATTGTTTCGTTTCAAGGTTGTCGGCTATTATTTACTTATCGTGCTATAAAGTGTCAGAGTTTTACTATTTAGTACAGCTTCTTGATTTTCATGATAGTTGTTTGCACAAATTAGTTCTCAATTCTTTGCTTATAACTGCTCTTTATCTATGTAAGATAGTTTCTCAATGCATGAGTGCGTGTCTGTTTTGTAGTTTTAAGATGATATTATATTTTATATTGCTGCTTTTACTCTGTTAATTTTTCAAAAATAACAATAAAAACAGAAAAAAAAAAAAAAAAAAAAAAAAAAGATAGTTTCTCAAAATGTATTTGTCTCTCCGATCATCCCCCCCCCCCAGCTCCAATTTTTTTTCCCCCTTTAGTCTGTCCTTTTTTTTTTATCATATAGATATCTTTTCGCTGAAGTATAATGTCCGACGTATAATAGTACTGTCAATATAGCATAATAAACATTGTTTATATCAATTTGATGCAACAGAGATTTTCATTCAAAAGTTTTACTTTGGAAATATTATTATTGTACAGTAATATTCTTCGCATTTCGACATTATCAGCCGCTAGTTTTTTTCTTCGCTCCCTATAATAAATATAAGGTATAATAAATTGTGTACATCATCATTACTTTATAATAATTTATCTCAAAAAAGGAATGGTGCTGGCATACAAGCAAACGGCGGAACAAAATTGGCAGATATACAGAGAGACAGACAGACAGAGAAAGCGACCGAGTGAGAGATAGAGGGAGAGAGAGAGACACATAAACAGAGAGAAAAAGAGAGATAAATTATTTCTTATAATCATCTATTTGTCTGTGACATTTTATCTTATCACATATTCTTGTCCATTCCTTTATCGTGCATGATTTTTGTCTTTGAATGATTGTTTCAGATAGGGTAAAGTCTGGCTTTACGTTATATGATTTTTATTTATGAGAATGTCGGAACGTGATCCCATTTAAAAAAATTAAAAACAGCAACGACAACTGCAAAAACAACAAGACCCTTCCCTCCCCAAAAACAACATAAACCGGGGTTATACATGTATACAAAGTCAGTTCATTGTCATCCAATTATACCCTTACCTTACTTCCGCTCTTTGGAGTTTATAGCCATGACAACGACCGGTACCCTCCGCAACGTTCATTGTTCCTCTTACGTAACTCAGCCGTGGGAACATGCATGGGCCAAAGACAAAGACATAGCTCTTTTCGCAAATTCTATATAGGACCCAAATACTTGCCGACATTTCTGTGTCGGTTTTATTTGTATGTACTTTGTCAATACATATACTTACAAACTACAATTGTCAAAATTTGGCAATATAGTCATACATATTGATATTTATATAGCATAAACATGCTCAAAGCGCTTTACATTAGTAAATAAAACAAACTAATTATTTTGCTCTCCAAATACTTACACACTATTTCGTTTTCCCTATAATCTTTTTAGAGAGCGAGAGAGAGAGAGAGGAAGAGAGAGAAAGACAGACAGATAGACAGAGATATATAATATATATAGAGAGAAAGAGAAAGCTGGGTGCATCGTTATAGTCTGTACTGTATTTATTTATCATTATGCTATGTTGTCTCTCCGTTCTGGATTCTTCTTTAGTTTCATTTTATCATGTTTATATCTTTTCGCTAAAGTATAATGTCCGACATATATTGTAACCGTCAATTTAGGCTGATAAACTATTTCATATTAGTTTGATGCAACAGAGATTTACATACAAATCTTTTACTTTGTATAAATTATGTATTTTTCTCATAAAATTGAGTATCTAAATAAAAAGAGAAGAAGAAGAAAAAGAGGGAGAAGAAGAAGAAGAAGAAGAAGAAGAAGGGGGATTAAGAGTGAGAAGAAGAAAGACAAGATTCTCCGGAGAAAGAAGCCATGAACAATATAAAAGAGAGAGAGAGAGAAAGACAGACAGACAGACAGAGAAAAAGAGTGAGAGAGAGGAGAGAGAGAAAGTTGGGCACATTGGTATAAATTATAGTCTTTACTGTATTTATTTATTATTATGCTATTTTGTCTCTCCTTTCATCCCCCCCCCCCCATTCTGGATTCTTCTTTAGTTTCATTTTATCATGTCTATATCTTTTCGCTAAAGTACAATGTCCGACATAATTATATTATAACCGTCATTTTAGGCTGATAAACTATTTCATATTAATTTGATGCAACAGAGATTTACATACAAATCTTTTACTTTGTATAAATTATGTATTTTTCTCATAAAATTGAGTATCTAAATAAAAAGAGAAGAAGAAGAAAAAGAGGGAGAAGAAGAATAAGAAGAAGAAGAAGAAGAAGAAGAAGAAGGGGGATTAAGAGTGAGAAGAAGAAAGACAAGATTCTCCGAAAAGAAGCCATAAACAATATAAACGAGAGAGAGAGAGAAAGACAGACAGACAGACAGAGAAAAAGAGTGAGAGAGAGAGAGAGAGTTGGGCACATCGGTATAAATTATAGTCTTTACTGTAGTTATTTATTATTATGCTATTTTGTCTCTCCTTTCACCCAACCCCCCCCCCCCCCCCATTCTGGATTCTTCTTTAGCTTCATTTTATCATGTCTATATCTTTTCGCTAAAGTATAATGTCCGACATAATTATATTATAACCATCATTTTAGGCTGATAAACTATTTCATATTAATTTGATGCAACAGAGATTTACATACAAAATCTTTTACTTTTTATAAATTGTGTATTTTTCTCATAAAATTGAGTATCTAAATAAAAAGAGATGAAGAGGAAGAAGAAGAGGGAGAAGAAGAAGAAGAAGAAGAAGAATAAGAAGAAGGGGGAATAGGAGTGAGAAGAAAAAAGAAAAGATGCGGAGGAGAAAGAAGAAGAACAAAATAAGAGAGAGAAAGACAGAGAAAGACAGACGGACAGAAAGAGAGAGAAAGAAAGAAAGAGAGAGAGAGAGAGAGAGAGAGAAAGTTGGGCGCATCGTGTTATAGTCTGTACTGTATTTATTTATTATTATGCTATTTTGTCTCTCCTTTCACCCCCCCCCCCCCCCCCCCCCCCCCGTTCTGGATTATTCTTTAGTTTCATTTTATCATGTTTGTATATTTTCGCTAAAGTATAATGTCCGACATTATAACCGTCAATTTAGGCTGATATACTATTTCATATTAATTTGATGCAACATTGAAAGATTTACATTCAAATCTTTTATTTTTTATAAATTGTGTATTTTTCTCATAAAATTGAGTATCTAAATAAAAAGAGATGAAGAAGAAGAAGAAGAAGGAGAAGAAGATAAGAAGAAGAAGAAGAAGAAGAAGTGGGGATAGGAGTGAGAAGAAAAAAGAAAAGATGCGGAAGAGAAAGAAGAGAAACAAAATAAGAAGGAGGCGAAGAAGAGGAAGAAAAGATAACGAAGAAGAAAACCCTACGAAAGAGCTGAAAGAACTGAGAGGCTTGGAGCACAGCAGAGCAACGTGCTCTCGACGAGACAAAGCCAGATTGCCAAATGATCTGCGCATGCGCTAGGTTCCCGTTAGTCGAAGCCTCCTAGCCGGCCGCTTGAACGCACACGCATTGTGCCGCGCGCTGAGCGGTCTCAAGGTACGGCATGTTCGATTTTTAATCTTGTTTGTGAGGTGGCTATCAGGCTGAATAATTCCGAGCTGAACGGGTTAAAAATCTCGCATGCCAAATTCAAATGACACTCTGTTTCCAAAATGTACACATCGATACATATCCATATCCCACTGCTGAAATTTTGCGAGTTACACCCCACTTACACGTGCCATGGTAAACCGCCTGTAAGATCTGGCCTGCCCAATTAAAATGACTTTTTAAAACAGTCACACATCAATTCATATTTCCGTATCCCACCGGTGCCATTAGGCCAGTTTCACCGCGTTCACACATGACATGGTAACCTAACTGAAAAATCTGGCACGCCAAATTCAAATGACTTTTTACAAAAGCTACACATCAATTCTATGAAATGAAAAAGAAGGGTAGGAACTGACTAGGAAGAGATGTGTTTTTCCCTGGCTTGCATTGATCAGTCGCCATCATGAAAATTTCTGGTAACCCATGGATATCTAAATCATGACTTCGTTATCATTCCTATCAATTGAATGTACTCACTGCTATCTAAAGGCATTTGGATTCAAAATTGCAAATAATATTTCAGAACTTACATCATTTGATGAAGAAGAGTTTGCTACATCTACTTCTGGGTTAGACTGAAGCCGGCGCTGATCACCTGGAAACAACAAAGAGTTGTAACAATGATGAAAGTTGAAACACTTGAATTGATTTCATTACAATATAAATGTGCCTGTCAAAGAATCATTTCTCATATCAGTGTCTGAAAGCTCATAATTCGAACACTTACATGCATGAATGTGCATGCTTTGCTTGTATGCCCTTGTCTGTGACAGGAATTATCACAGAGCTCCATAATAACTCTTTGGTTTGTAAAAATAATGTAATGCATCTCAACCACATGACAGCTCTGCATTTACATTTTGATTAGCAATCATACTCTTGTTAATTGCTAGCCCCGAAGTAAAATCTGTAAATAAATTGCTACCATACACTGTACATGACTAACTAATATAAATGTAAATACAAATACATTATGTATTTCGAAGATCCTTTGCAGGTCCTCCCAAAACAAGTTCTCCAGTTATATCTGAAGAATGCCTTGGATAAGAAAAGTGACATTCTACAATACAAAACATACAAATAAATTCAGGAATATAAAAACGTACCTAATCTATCTTCACTAATATTCATTATATCTTCTCCTTGCATCTGCCGAGCCATAATCATCTCTAACTTCTGTCTCTTCGCCTTGGGTAGGAGTCTTGTTGTTCTCTTGCCCTGTCTGTAAACTGGTACAACTGGATTGATGAAAAAGTCTGTCATCGCTCCAGAATGCTGCAGTACACCCTCAGTAGCCTCACCTTCATCGTCATTGTCCAGTTGATGATTGCTAGGCTCATTCCCTGAGAAAATTATCATTCAGAGAATCCAATTTTAAGTTCAAGGTCATTGTCCACATTGCAAGAAAGTTGGCTTTATTTAAATTTACATACTTAAAAACCTTATAACTTGAAGGCATACAGGCAGACATGTGGCACATATAAACGGGCATTCTGCCATTTGCAGAATACTAATAAAATTACTTTCCAAAATGGAGACTTTCACGTCACATGACAAAGAATATGTATGTTTAATCCAATCTATCAGCAAATTGGAATACTAAATCATAATCACTCTAGAAGTATAAGATGAAAGTATAGAAGTATATTAGCTATACAAAAATACATAGTTGGTTGCATGTACATCAAGCTCAATTTTGTTTTCTTTCTCATCCTCTATAAATGAACTTCAACAAAAGTGTGAGACTTTTCAAAAGGCCATACCTGTTCGGTCATATTCCGCATCATTCTCCTCGTCTTCCTCCTCCTCTTCCTGTGACAGGGAGGTTGCTCCATTGGTATTGACCATCCACATCTTCCTCATCGGTGGAACAGCTCTCTCTATCCTCCCTCTTCCACCCATTGATGCGGATGGACCCTCTCCCTCATCCGGCTCCCTCTCCTCCTCTTCTTGGTCCTCCAAACCTGGAGACAATGGTTCATCCTTCATGAGATACTCCTCCCTGTTCTCCTCCGGCTCCATCAGTTGTTCATCTCCCACCCTAGATGAAGATGGTTGCTGGGGAACAGTGGTTGCTAGGCTTGTCTCTGATAACTCATTTAGAGGAAGATGAGGGTAAATTTTCTGCAGGGTCTTGATGTATTTTGCTAATATTAAAGAAGAAAAAAAAACGCTTGCACTTATATATATCATAGGAAATATAAAAATACAATCATATACATGAATACTTCATGTACCTAGTTTGAATACTTCTGATTCTGCAAGTTTCTTTTCAATTTTTTGTTTAGGAATACAGCCTGCAGCCATAGATAAACCAAGTTATCATTCATGTTAAAGATTTCATAAATGTATTTTAATATATGAAACATGTTTCTTTCAAATAGTAACTTCTGATTCTTTTACTTAATCTACTTAATTAACATGATTACAGAAAATCATCCCACAGAAATGTGGAAAGTTAAGCTTGAGGTTACTGGAAAAAGTTGTTAGGGCATTACATTTTTTTTTTTTAAAGTATGTTTAAATACAAAGCACTCAATAGCAAAAAATGAATATATTTTGGAAACATAATACACAAAATTTCTCCCCAGGAAGAAATACATAAAAACAAAGTAGGCATACATCGGACAGCTTATACAAGGAGAATACAGAAACAGAGATGTTGATCTCTTTCTTACCCATGGGGTTAGGTGGATAAAATGGTTCTTCTGTCAGATCAGCAGATGGTGGAACATAGTGTCTTTGGTTTCCTTCATCTTGGAAAGTAAGAAGAAATAATAAAAATGGTAACAATCTGAATTGCAATTTACAGATGATTTCTGTCCTAGCACAGGCTTCTGATTTATTCATTCATTCATTCACAATAATTGCATCATCTTCATAGTGCAATGCTTTTAACTAAAAGATTTATCTGCGTTTGCTTTAAAACACTTAAAAGTGAAAAGTGATATCAAAAGTAATTAAGTTAGCAGACCAACATCACCAGGTATAATAATAATTTATATTAGAAATCTTTATCATTACTTTTATTTTCATCATCATTTTTATTATCATTATCATATATATTTATAATCATTATTTTTATAATTTTCATTAACATCATTTTTATTTTATATAACATGTTTAGTTCATTAAAAAGATTATGAGATATAACAAAAATACCAAACTGAGCTGATGATAATAAGTTACATGTATAATTCCCCCCCCCCCCCCCCTCTCTCTCTCTCTGTCATTAACATACACCCTTTTAAGGAAAACATACCATCTGTTGACCTGTGTATTGGAGAGCTACAAGTAGCACCCATCATTCGAGTTTCATCATATCCATCAACGTCCTCTGACTCGAAGAAGGCTCCTACCCGAAGCCTATCTATCTCTTCCACTCCTTTACTCGTACCAGCTCTCGGGGGTTTGATGGCTTGCTTGGATGCTGGTTTTGGAACAGATGCAATTTTGCCGCTCATCACCAGCATAACTTGCCTGTGTTTCGTGCTGTTATCATGAGCCTTCACAGAGTCTAGCCGAAAATTGGTCGCACCATGAACAAAAGTATTGGTAAATTCTGCATCGTGTGTCCTTTGATATTCTCGACAGTAGATGCAAAACATGCATTCTTTCTCTGCGTGGAATTCCAGCCATGGGTACTCGACTACCCAATGAGGGATAAATGATCGGGCCCGTCTGGTTTTATCGTATGCTTTGTAGATGTTGCTCTTGGGCGACTTGGCAGCGAGAAGGCAGAGTTGTGCGCCCTGAGCTGGGTCGAGCAGACTACCGAAAGTTGCATGCTTGGTGTCAATATTAATACCGTCTGTTTCCGCATTCATGTTCGCCAGTGTTATATCGCTGTAGACGGGCGTGTTATTGTCCACGTCGCCTGCTCTGCCGCGATCGACATCGCGGGGTTTCGCTCGATTTTCACGGGCTTGCTGGATTTCCATGGTCTGCTACGGTGTACGACCCGTTCCTAAAGAATTTATGGGGGTTGTTGTACCAAATTTACTCAAACTAAACCCGAACCAATCACATTTTTATGTCAAAATGTTTGGCAACAGACTCGCGAATTCGGGCAGTAGTCAAGTAGCCTCTATCGCGTCCTGCCCTATTTTATGCATAATGAGGGACTTGCCCGCATGCGCAAATCAATCAAAACACTTGCCCTAGAGGGCCAATTTTGTAAGGCGACTCCACTATGTTAGGGAAATATCTCTCAGATTGATTGGACATAATCGAAAGAAAACGTCTTTTTTCTGTTATTTATATTTTTTCTAACCAATTGTATCATTATTGAACAGATTTTACTCTCTTAAATATGAATTTGGTACAAAATTTTGGTTTGTATTCATATTAATCAATGCTAACATCCCTAATACGTAATGGATCAGGCTAAAATCCCGGGAAATTGAACTTCCAGATAACGATGTACCTGGTAGTACAGTGTATATCTGCGTGGCAATCATGTTTCCTAGTGCATTATTTCATTCTCTAACAAGCAAATGTGGACCCAGGATTACATCGAATAGACAGAATTTAGAAGAGAAACTAATGTCACATTGACGAATGGTTCAATTTCGTGTGGTTCATGCAGCGTTTAAAAGATGTAGACCATTATGTTTGCCAGGCTTTTGTCAGATCGATGATATACATGCAGTAGTGATTTTATTTTTTCATTGACTTCATCATGTTCATGACAATATTTCTCCTCGGCAAGTTAGTGGCCATCATTGGCTATATTTAATTTGTTCTGATAAAGGCTCGCAAAGTAGGTCTATACATTGTTCCTTTTTAGGTCAGACTGGTGACCTACAAATGTGACGTCCTACAAATCTTTTGTCATCATCATTGTTATTTTTGGCCTATCATTATTTGTACTAAAATGTACTTTTAATGTTATTAATTATTATCATTATTAATTAAACAATTATATAATTATTAATATAATGCTTTTCAAATTTACTTTTTACTTGCTGATAGATATGTGTGTAGGCTTGTGGAGACTGTGTGCGTTCGTGTGTTGCTTGTTTGTGTGTGTGTGCGTGGGGGGGGGGGGGGGTCGTTCTCATCGGGCGTATATTACCAGTAAATATTGACCACGCTCATTCTTCTTTTGTGTCGTTTTTCCTCATATTCACCTCTCCTTGTCATTTCTCTTAGATTTTGTGGAAATGATCTCATATTCTTTAATTTCGATACACTCACTATACTCTTCTTTTCTCAATTTCTTTCACCAGATACTATAAGCATCTCAAGTTTTACGCACTTCTCTCATCAGATGTAATTTTTTGTATTCTCTTTCTCTGTGTTCTTTTTTTTTGCAACCGTATCCACTTATTCTCTCTTCGTGAAAAATTCCTAATTTCCACAATTATTGTACACAAAATCTCTCTTTCATACAATTAAATTCTCTTGTTCTCCTATTCCCTTTATAACATACTTATTCACTCTTTTTTGTGTAAATAATATCATTTCGTCAAACGAACGATATGAAATCATTTCCACAAAAATTGATTTCATCTTTACACACACCGATCATTCGTTTCCAACATTAATCAACAACTCGTTCACAGAAGAATGCCGGCACATTTCCAAAGATAGACACCTCTTTTAAAATACAATTATCTGAATACGCACAAAACTGACGCTACGAATCGAGATTTCTAGTTGCTTTTTTTTATTACAAAGTTATTACATTCCATGATTTACATACTAGATTTAAAAATCAATAGTCTCTTTTCGGGCTGCTGGATCTTTCACATAAATAATTGTCTTTGTACAAAGTCTTTTTGACGTAGCTTGCTACTCCTCGAAATATTGAACTTTTCAGCTGCCGGTCCAAACGATATTTCAGTCCAAAAGCAAAAGGATCCTGTGAATGTGCAGAAAAGTTGAGATGGCAAGTTATTATTCATACACATTTTGAAGTGAGTTTTTTTTCTATGTGATGATAGATCGATCTACCGAAGATATTTTCACAAGAATCAGGGGTTGAAGTTGATTCACGAAAGTCACTAGCGTCCGACTCCACGTTGAAAACATTCGCAGACGGTTTTGAAATGGCGGGAAAACTAAAAGACAGAGATGAGTTGAAGCGGGTTTATCGGGCATGTCGGGAGTTTAAGTCCAAGTGTCACAGACATACAACAGTCACAAAAATATACAAAGTCTTTGTCCTCTGTGGACATGCTTATTTCTTCTTTCCCTTTCCCTTGGCAGCCTTCTTCGCTACCTTCTTCTTTGTTGGTGTAGCTTTCTTTGCGACAGGTTTGGCTGCTGCTTTCTTGGCTGCTGGTTTGGCGACCTTCTTCTTGGCGGCTGGTTTCTTGGCGGGCTTCTTTGTTGCCTTCTTTGCTGCTGGCTTCTTGACTTTCTTAGCAGCTGGCTTCTTCTTGGGCGTGGCCTTCTTTGCTGCAGCCTTCTTCGGCGTTTTGGTTTTCTCAGCCAGGAGGAAGCTTCCTGAAGCACCGCTTCCCTTCACATGTCTCAATTGTCCAGAGGTGACACCACGTTTGAGGGCCTGCTTGATGTGAACGTTAGCGTTGTCTCCTACTGTGAAGTTCGCTTTGACATACTTGAGAATGGCCTGGCGAGATGACCCCTTCTTCTCCTTCAGACTTTCAAGAGCACTGGCGATCATGTCGCTGTATTTAGGATGAGAAGCTGGAGTCTTAGGCTTGCTGGCCTTCGGCTTCTTTGCTGCCTTCTTAGGGGTAGAAGGAGCTGGAGCAGCAGGAGCAGCATCAGTATCAGCCATTGTTTATGTTTGAGTTAGACGTGAACTTGACACGAAGGGGGTGTGTGGTGAATGAGCAGACGACTCTGATATGATGGCAAACGAAAAATCGTCTGAGATAGGGACGCTGAGGACGCACTAATATATATCTATTTTTTGCGGACGTCGGGGAAAGCTTGTAAATAGAGTCTGCTGCGAATGTCTAAAATGGCGGACGTACAGACCTATGTGCTTGTCTTCGTCACTTTGGTTCCTTTTTATAACATCTTGTGGAAATCGATAGAATTCCTATTGTTGTGTGCAGATACACCATATATTCAACTTTATGCCACGAGGTTCCCACAAGACATGGGCTCTCGCATTTACAGAAATTAAATCGGTTTTGAGAAACACCTTCAATCTTAAGAAAAGTGATATTCTTATGTTTTCCTTTATTTTAAGACTAATTAATGAGTTTCCGAATCTCATCTTTTCGACTATCAAAGACTAGTTCTTCAACTATGTAACTGACAAAAATTCATATTAACAGGAATTGTTGTACTTTGGTTATTCCTGGTAAACCCGACATAACTAACACATATTTTGCCTTCCCCGCCATCTTGTCAAATTAAATTTTGGGCGAAAAAATACAAAATTAACCTATTAAAACGCTAAATAAACATTGAGTATCTATTTGAAACAAAGGAGTGGCTAATTTAATATATATTAAAACCTAAATCACCATAATTGGTTGAGAAAAACGAAAATTAGAGGCGATTTTGTGTTCCATACAACTCCTTTGCCTGACCCCCGCCTTCGAAGTTCTTACGAGCTTCAGCGCTAGCTCCTATTATCAATACACCAAAATTATAGCAAATATCTCTAAATTGCATTATTCTTCGATTTTCATACAGGTGATATATCTTTCTCTTTCATATTTTACATGGCATGATAAGATTTGCAGCTAAAATAGCTGAAACAACATGCGATAATATGACTTTTAATTTTTTTAATTCTTGGTCTTGTGTATGCCCGAGCTCGGAATTGACAAGCGGCTTGACAGAAAAAAATTCTCGCTGCGTCACAATCGGCATCCACTAACTGTATGGAGATGCAGACCCCAAAAATATTGTTTTCTCTAATTATTTCATGGAATTTTCTTTTTCTTCTAACGTGATACACTTCAGTCAAGATATTTTCACACTTTCCTTAAATTAACAGAGGGCATTAATTGAATTTTAAGGAAAATGCGGGGGGAAACGGACGGAACGCTTTGTAAATATAGGAGGCGCTTGGCTTCGTTCCCTAATGATGAACGATAAAGAATCGCTAGAGGACGCGGGCATTCAACTCAGTTCCTGTTAAGAAAGATGATAGAAACAAAATGAAATTATCCTCATCCCTTTCAACCAAACAGTATTATTATTTGGAAAAAACATTACTTTTCTAGCAGTATGGGTAATATTAGACGAAGATATTTCATGAGAATTTTACATAAACCGTTTTAATAGTGGCGCGAGAAAACACGGAAACGCAACTTCTACAAATGTTTTCAGCGCACACTCATTTTTTTTTCTTTCCGAGAGCGAAATATAGAGCATAGCCATAAATGACTTCGCAATGTACTTTATACAAATTTTGTCATATTTGTTGTTTTTAAAGGATTGCGAATTCAAGACTTATTTCTATCAAAAAACTGTTTTCTAGTACAGAGACAGGGGTTATAGTTCTACATTATGACGTGATCACAAATGAGATTCGAATTCTCAGCATGTGGATTGTTCGCTGACATTTTATAGATGGTTTATGTTTTGCATCGCGATCCACACTAGAGAGAGTGTGAGTGTGATCTTCTTCTTTCAGCAAAGAAGAAATAAATGTTATCTGAAATTCTAAAAAGGAGACATTTTGAAGTCGCTGCTACATAAACAATTACACCACAGTTATGATCCTATACTTAGTTATATTGTAACATAATGATTGTATATATTGCTTTAGGCTTACATGGGCTCAGTGCCTGAAAGTGGCTGAAAGTTTTGACGGTTTCTTACAGTTCATACCTCCTATAATCTGTTACAATTACAAAATATATCACAAACCACTAAATAAAAGTCGCCTCATTTGGTGAATGTATGTTGCATAATACACTGAACGGTGATTGAACTCATGATGTATTAATAGAGAGATTTGTGATAGTATTATATAGTGTTATTTATTTATTATTTTTCACCTTTGACAAAAAGAATCGGTAGATCAATCTCCATCGGTATTTTGTTTATCATATCAAAACTAAAACATTCACAATACCAGTCTACAAGTTTATTCATTTTGACCTTGAATATCAACCACAAACCACTCCAACACGACAATGATTCCATTTATAATTCTGTTCGCATCATTGTTCAATTAAATTAATTTACGTTTATCAAAATATGCTATTATTCACAAAGATTCTTATAATTATATTAAGCTACGATTTTTTGTTTCAAACGATTTTCGTTCATTGTATATGCGAATTCGTTGAATAGAATATTACAGTTGTGTATAATACTTTGAATGAAAACGCATTACAGCATTCATCATGACTTTGTGTAGAATAAAATTGCTCTTAAACTTTTATTCATTAATTCCAAGCCTTTACTTACTTTTACTTCGTTTTCTATTCTTTAAGGAGACATTCCCAGCTCTTTTTATTTTACAATCACACCAAATATATTTCAATATTCTTTTATAGTCTTTTTATCAGGCATTGTTGGCATTTCGTCCTTGCCTCCATATTCATTAATTTCTTCCTGGCCCACTCAGGCTATATTCTCTTTCGTCACTCGCTAAAAAAAAAGGAATAAAGTATGCAGTTGTGACCAAGACTATAATATTGATGGGTCTATAGCTAATGCAAGAGCCGTCAGTAACTTCAAACAATATTGAAAAAATTATATAAATAAACAATATTTTGTATAGACAAAATAACCATTATTATTTTCAAACGATTTACTTTCTTCGCTAATGAACAAACTTTACACGATTTTTTGGGGGTATAACCTTCTTCTTCTTCTATAGGAGTGCAGTTAGACACATTCAATTAGATAATAACTGATTTAGTTCATAGGACTCGTGCAGATTTTGAAAATGAATGGGAAGCAAACAAATATCTTGTACATCCTCATACTCCTCTCACAAATAAAACTCGCGTTCTCTCTCTCTCTCTCTCTCCCTCCCTCTCCCCTTTTTCCGCCCCTTGCTCTATCTCTCTCTCTCTCTCTCACTCCTTTTCTCTCTCTCCCTCTCTCTCTCTTTCTCTCTCTCTCTCTCTCTCTCTCTCTCTTTCTCTATCCTTTTCTGCTCTCTTTCTTTCTTACCAACTTTAACCTCTTCGAAGAGATTTTGTTAACAGCTATTTTTGAAAAATTGTAACAGTTTTACTCGCCCCCTTTTTTTCCTACGATGATAATTATATTCCACATGAAAATAGAAACGATTAGGCCTATACACTAGCTTATGAATAAATCTTCATTTTATAAAATTTGAGTAAATCCAAATATAATAAAGGAGTGTCACTACTTTAATCTAATCCATTCTCGGACTACATTATATGACGCTCATTTTAACCGGATATTTTTTCCTAGGCGCGTCGGATTAGATTAATCAACATTACAAATATGATATCCGCACTTAAATTAAAGCTTCTCCGTCGAAACATGATCTTCTTCAGACAGTATGTCATGATTTGTTAATCACTTCCGAATCGATTTCCCGCCACCTCTTTCTTTTTCACCTCAAGCTAAAAGGCAGTCATAAATACATACTGCATTAAAACCTTACGCTGATGAATAATGAAACTTTCTTGTCGCTCATAAATGATTTTGTGCGTCATTAGTTGTACGTTGTCGTGAAAGTACATGGCATCAGTTAATGATACTGCATATTTGTTTTCCTCTATTTTTAATTTTGCTTTGTTTAACATATATATATATTTATATATTTAACGATTCGCTTTCATGCGATCCATAGGTACTAGCTTTATATATTACATGGTATTCTATATTCTATATCTTCTTGCTTTGTTGTCTCTCATGATTGCATCTTTCTTCTTTCTGGTAATTTATGTCTTTCCTCAAACTGGTCACTCCAAAACGCCAAGACCAGCAACCCACTACTTTGATATTTTTCAGTTTGAATTCTTTAACCAGTTCATTAAACAATTGTATTAAATTGTTGAATCAGCAATTACAAAATTAAAGCTTTTGATAATGAGGCTTTTCCGCAAAAGTTGTATACATAACAATAAATGATAAACATAAAGTGATAATGATGTAAAACATATCAATATCACTTTCTCGCCTTTCCATCTCACTTCTATTTTTCTATCTACTTTCCTCAGTCCCTCGAGGACTTTACACATGGTGTACCGTAAACCTCTTCCGTGAATATCAATATGTGTTTACATAATTATATAGGCCTACTTACTGACATCGTAATTGATAATGAGCGTCATGAAAGTGCTTTCTGTCAATGTTCATTAGGCGTTCAAAAAAAAGATGTTGTATTTCCCTTTGCGACCGATCAAAAAATCTTAAAATCTGCTGTCGGCTTTTTATTTTTATTTTTTGTGTGTAACCGTTTTTTAGAAGAAAGAAATGTTTAATGAATTGAAAAATTTGTATTTTGTTTGTTTAAATGCATGAAATCATCAAATTATTTCCCAATTCTCACTCCTTTTCTGCCCTAGTTTCGAAATCGTGCTAGCGCAAACAAGTAGACCCGGCCTCGTGTAAATGAGTTATGAGATTTTGGGGCGACGGTCGCTGTTTCGAGGGGGGAAAAAAAGTTTAAAAAAAGAAAAAAGATATTCACCCGACCGACCCAGGTTCTGGCACCTAAAGGGTACTTTTCCTCAGAATTATATTAATTTTCATCTTTTCTTTTTAGTTACTGCTGTTTTACTTTCGTCTTTCCTTTTCCTCTCTGTCTTCTTTCTCTTGTCTGCTTCCTTGATATTATTCTCACTCTTCTCATATCTCTTTGTTTTCTAATTTTCTTCTTTTTCTTCTTCGATTGAGTCTTCTTTTTCATCTCCTTTTCCCATTCCCTTTTCCCTAGACTTGCTTGATATCCAGTAACAGCCGATACAGATTTTATCCCGAAGCCTGGAGTATTTTAGTGTATAACAGATCAATTTTCTTTGATATTTTGATAAATAGTAAGATAAAGTTTATAATGAAACCTGCAAGGTGAAACATAATCTACATGGGGAGGGATGATGCTATGAGGCACATGACCGAAGTACCCTATTCCTATTTAACTATATTGTAACAAATTTTATTGAACTGTTAATAAGGACACTGTCGATATCCCTGCTCTCGTCTCTAATCAATAAGTCTCTCTCTTGATCCTAAACCAACCCATGCACTTCGTATAGGCATTACGACTCTAGCTTAAACATAAAACTATATGCGCACAAACCATAGGTGACGTAGAATGAGAGATCTAGAGTGGATATATTTCAGTCATATTCGTTTTTTTAACGAAGGCCACCTCAATATTTGAAGTCGAATAATCGTGCTCTCTAAACTTGGCATCAACTACATGTATTAATTGTCACAATGCTAGCGAATTTGGAAGGCGACAGCAAAGGATCGAGAAGAAGTCTCCCTCGCCGTGTGGATCTCCCCGGCACTTTATATGGAGCAATATTTATTTATTTGTTTTCGAGCAGGCCGACCTCCGATCAAGAATACAACCCGACCTCGAGCCAAACTGAGGACACAGTCTGGCCTTCGCTCGGGGCCGCACGCGACTGAAGAGTGTCTGTCCTTGCCATTACGTAAGACAAGGGCAGACTCTTTTGACAAGCGAGACACTGAGCTCACGCCAAGTCCAACCTACGCTCAGGGTCAGTCGGGGTCGCACGCGCCCCTTCTCGTTACGTAAGACAAGGAATGATACCCAGGGGCGTCGCTGGACCTTTTTCAGTGGGGGGGGGGGGGCGGTGTAGAGGCCACCGATTACTGACAAAACTAGCCACCAATTACCGACACATATATTAATGCCAATGTCCTATGTCTACAAATTAAACCCTATAAACCGCGGAAGCTTTGACATTATTTTCATTATTAGAGAAAGTAGACGATTTGTTGTACCATTCCCGACTCTTAATTCTTGTTTCGCCCCTCACGCGCAGAAGCTTTGACGATTCGTTAAATTATTAGAGAAAGAAGACGATTCGTTATAGCGTTCTCCCGGCCCCCCCCCCCCCCCCCCCCCCACTCAGAGGTCGGAATGACCGCATGCGTGTTGCCAAAATGTCCGGTAAAGGGGTACTTTTCGTGCGACAAAGTCCGGCCCGAGAAATGTAAAAAAAGGGGTGTATTTGACTTTTCACCCGGAGATTTCTTTAAAAAGGGGGTGTTTTTCTTTTTTTCTCTCATCTCTTTGGACTCCTGAGAAATTATTCCGAATTTAGGGGGGTACATTGAGCATTTTTCCTGGTTAAGGGGGGTCTCCAAGGCAGGAAAAGCCCGCGAAAAGCCAGTCTTCAGATAGGGGGTGCTTTCAAAAAGAGGGTACGAGCATATGCGTACCCTAAATAACACTGAGTGGGGGGGGGGGGGGGGGGGCCGGGACCGTTCTCCTTGTCTGAATTCAGTTTTTCCCCTTTCGCGCGGAAGCTTTGACGTTTCTTTAAGTGATTACTCATTTAATTAATAAAGAAAGAAGACGATTCGTTGTACGGTGTCCTTGTCTTAATTCAGTTTCCCCCTCTCGCGCAAAGCGCGGAAGCTTTGACATATTATTAAATTATTGGAGAAAGGAGACGATTCGTTGTTTTGTTCTCGACTTTCAATCCTTGTCTAAAATTAGTTTCCCGCGCGGAAACTTTGACGTTTCATTAAATTAGTACTCTTAATCCTTGTCTGAATTCATTTTCGCTCATCCCCCGCGAAGCGCGGAAGCTTTGACGTTTCATTAAATTATTAGAGAAAGAAGACGATTCGTTGTACCGTTCTCTACTCTTAATCTTTGTCTACATTCAGTTTCCTCCTTCTGCGCGAAGCGCGGAAGCTTTGACGTTTCATTAAATTATTAGAGAAAGAAGACGATTTGTTGAACCGACTCTTTATCATTGTCTGAATTTTAAAAAATGTTCGTAGGGGAAAAAAATTGCCGCCCGACCGACATAATACTCACCGACTTCAAACTTTTGCATTGATATAGTAAGCCTACACGAGGATCGAGCAAGAATACCGACACAGCGGACCCGACACAGCAACATTTCTCTTTCTTTTCTTTCCTTCCTTTTCCTTTTCTCTTTTTCTTTTCTTTCCCTTTCCCTCTCATTTCCCCCCTGCCCCTTTTCTCATTTTTCCCGACAGCAGCGCAATTTTACCGACAATATCCTGACAGGTGGAGCGGGGGTATCGCTTCCCCCCCCCCCTTTAGAGACGCCCTTGATGGTACCCTTGATCAGCTAGGCCTTGGACTTACGGAACAGAATTGCTCGAGGACGAAAAATAACAACTTCAACGAAGGACGCAAGAACTATTTAGTTTACATGCACAACAAAGCAACAATTTATACGGAAATAATTATGTGTACTTCTCATTCATAAATCCCGCACATGATTATGATATATAACAATTTTTTAAATTCGTACTGGGTAAATTTTGGTAACTGGGCTGTAGCCTGGTAGGGAAGGAGGTATTGGGGGGGGGGGGGTTAGGGAGTTATCGAGGGAAAGAAGGGGGATGGAGGGAGGGGAGGGGGAGAGATTACAATTTTGTGTAAGATTGAGAGATTACAAGCTCCGCCATTATAAATGACAAATGGCAATTGATGTCTTGCGATCCAATTATCTGTTTATATAGCTAGCCTTAAATGTGGAAAAGCGAGTGATTATACATTGATTAACATTAAAATGAATTGAGAGGCAAATGGACACTTACGATTGGCTGAGGAATACAAGAATATAGAGAGAGAGAGAGAGAGAGAGAGAGAGAGAGAGAGAGATGGACGGTGTGGTGGGGAGAAGGAAAATGCATTAACCTAAATGGCTAAACTGGGGGGGGGGGGGGGCTAAAAGAGCCCCCCTAAGATCTCGACAACCGAAACTCCGATCGACTCCAAATTGCCATGGTGATAGTAGTCCATGAGATCTACAATATTTCATAGCTAAAGTATTTGTTTTAATTAGAATATGCTAGTTAGAGCTAATTAATTGTGTTTTTTTTTTTTTTTTTTTTTTTTGGGGGGGGGGATTTATCTTTGTTTTTCTTTGTATTGTTTGTTAAATATTGTATTGTTTTATGCAAATGAGAAGGCCATAAGTTTTATTCACCATGTCAAATGGGAATACTAACAGTAGGTCTACATGTGAAAAGACAGGTATACAACTGTATTTCTTTATTTTTAAAATTTCATTTCTAACTTTAATTCAACTACTTTGACCCCCCCCAAAAAACACCTAAACTACAAACAAGACCAAATAACCAATGTTTTATCTCTTTTTTGGAAAAATTATAGTTCCATAATTATGCTCTGTACACAACTCACGAAAATAAGCGATTTTCGGGCTGACATGTAAAGACAAAAGGTCACGTGACTTTGTAACGGTATGTTTGATTTTCAAAGAAGTTGTTTCCAAAGATGCGCAAGACTCTAAGGAAAAAGGTTATGAAGTGGCACCGTAAAATGTAAGGCATTACGAAGTAATCGCGAAAATAGAGGAGGAGAGGGCTAAATCAGCCCCCAGTCTGTTTAGGGTTAAGCAGTGACACTACCATTCCTTTAGGTTAGTATCTGATTTAAAAAAAAGCATAAAATGAAAATATATAATATATTTGAAAAAATAGGAACATTTAAGATGAATGATAGGGTTATAATTTATACGATTCAGACGGCAACTATCAATGTGAAATGAACTTCGAATGAACTTGATTGGTTTGAATGAGGGGGAGTTCCGGTCTTATCGAATTTTGGGAATGAGTTATTTTTATCATTCCGAGAATAATTCGAGAAGAGCTAATGTACTAATGAATCCATGCATTGTGCCATTTCAAGGTTATATGGTTAAGAATTAAAAGATATTTCTTCGTTGTTTGGTGAACCGACACTGGTTGAATAGCATTTTGCCTTATTTTTCACATGTTTAAACATGATCGCAATAACTTTTATTGGTAAAAATCAACTCGAGGCCAAATTCAATACCCTACATTGAGATCATGTTAACGTTTCGAATATTTTAATAGGTTATTGACAAGGCTATTGAAAGTGCTCTAGGTTAAATTTTGTAATTTCTTCCGATAGAATTTTGCTATAGACCGTCTGAAAATAGGCCTAATCTCATGTTGAGTATATGTTTTCACTCGTTTGAAGAATATGGACGAAAAAATGTACTTCAATTTAATGAAAAAGCGTGGATAGCAAGTGATACAAAGGAAGTCTACCGTTGTATTTGCATGTTTTTTATTTTAAATTTTAGAGCGTTTCGTGAAAGAAGAAGAAGTAGAAGAAGGAGACAAAGAAAAGGGAAAAAAAGAAAAGAAGAAGGAGGAGGCTGAGGAGGTGGAGGAGAAGGAAATAAAGAAGAAGTAGAAGAGGAGGAGGTATAGAAAAAGAAGAAGGATATTACGATTAAGGAGGCACGTTTTTCAAATAAGCCTAGAAGGAACATGATGTTTACACTTTGATCGGAGTTAGGGAGGGGGTGGTTACAAGCAGTGGCGTACGCAGGATTTTTCAAGGAGGGTGTTTGAAAATCGCGCCGACCGATATTTTGGCTCAGTGGGGGTGGGGGGGGGGGGGGGGGGTTAGTGAGCAACATTTTCCCCTTCTTTTTTAAGGAGTATTCAATTTTTTTAAATTGAGGGGGGTTTAAACCCCAAAATACCCCATGCGTACGCGCCTGGTTACATGCACCTCTCTCTCACTGAGAAAAAAAAAAGAAAGAACAACAGTTTACAGGAGCACCTCCCCATATATTGGATTCTTTAAAGGCACACTGTCCTACTTGAAGCTACTTGCTCCCTCTCTATAGAAAACTTCCCCAATCGGTGCCTGTTGGTCCCCCATGATCCTCTTTTTCTTATGTTAAATGAGAGCTGAGTTAATGAGATAGCCACATGTCACACTGACCTCGCTGGCTCGCTGGGCGGTCTAATCCCTTCTGGTTGAAGTAGTAACGCCTCCCTTTAAGATGTGAGATTCGCGCGGGTAAGTAAGTATACTGGTAAAAATCTTCAGTAATTTTGTATAAATAAGTAACATGTACTTCTCACAACCCGCCCCCTCCGCCTACTATGGATACGCCCCTGATTTTCACAAGCCACTTGGTTTTACCGTATTCAGAATTCAGCATGGCGAGTCATTCAGTGTAAGTTCATAATGAACGATGTTATGAATAGATATGCATAATATATATTAATGCGGTGTGTCAAGGGCACTGTGAAAACACAAAGGAAATGTACTGATATTTAAGGCGCGGTAAACCGCCACAAAAAAAAAAGGGGGGGGGGGACTCGCTGCTATTTTTTAACATGTAAAATCGATTGCAACTGCCAGCAATTACAACAAAGGACTTACACGGAAATACAGAGCTCTGTGTTATAAGAAACAGAAATACATGTAAGAAGTGTATTGCACTTTACGTCATCATACATCATACACAAATAACCGTCGCAATTTTGCCGCGTCATATCAGAACGCAGTGGCGGATCCAGGGGAGCCCTGGCGGCCCTGGCCCCCTCTCCTCGCCAAAAAATAGGTTTTAAAAAACCTAAGATAACGACGAGCTTTTATCGCAAAGAGAGAGAGAGAGAGAGGGGGGGGGGGGGTATGCTGCCGTTTACTCATATTGAGACCATCCTCTTTCGTTCTTATGTTGTTATTAACCATGATTCATATTTGTTGTTCATACGGAGTGAAACCACCTATCTCAAAAAAGAATTCCTTTCAACAATCCCGTCATAATGGTGATAGTCACATATCGTAACGACAACAAAATGTGATTCAAATCTATTTCAACTCCGGGCTTCAACTAGTATGTGTCTGGTATACAGACGCGAACGCAGGGGGGAGGGGGGGGGGGGTGGGTTAGGGTAAACGCCCCTTGAGTTTCTGTATGTGTATGTTTTTCGGGAACCCCCCCCCCTTTTTTTTTATTTTTTGGGGGTTTCTTTTCTTCAATACAAATTAAAAATCCACCTAATGGATGACCTAAAAAAGATGACCTAACCACCCCCCCCCCCCCTAACGAAACGGAATGTCGACCGGTCAAATTTTAAAATTTTGGGACCAAAAAAAAAAAAAATGTCCTCTTACCGCCCCCCCCCCCCCACCCCCGCTTATTCAGCGGCTGGCTGAGTCGTTGCGAAATTTTTTGCCCGATTTCAAAATGTTAACCCCCCCCCCCCCCCCTTGAAAAAATCCTGCGTACGCCGTATAACTGAATATTCTGAGTGAGAAAGCAACCTAGGTCGAGACCAGAGACTTATCTGTCGAGACCGATCAAGTCGAGCTGTGAAAATCTGGCTTGAAACCAGTGGCCTATAGAGAATGTGGGTCATATAGGAAGGAGACGAAGTAGTCTGCACGTACACACGCATGTCAGTCACTGTGGATTATTAAAAAAAACGGTGTCTGCGCTGTGAGACTAATATGCTGATGGCATACTGCATATTATAGGCTCTGTATTTGACACAGCCAGAGATTGAGAAAGCTATAGGCTCTGCCCACGGCTTTAAGACATGTGGTAAAGTGTTTAAAGTAAAGTCTGTACCCATACAGACAACAAATAAACGTTTTGTTTGTGTTGTTGTTGTTGTTGTTGTTGTTTTTTTTGTTTTGGGGGGGGGGGGGGGGGGGCGGGGGACGATAATTCCCGGGAACTAAATTCAAGGGAGCAAAGACTCCGGCGAAAG
>JAVYIG010016216.1:0-32224 GCA_035222895.1 Strongylocentrotus droebachiensis | reverse complement strand
GGGGGAGGGGGGGGGGTGGGGTGGGGTTGGATTTTGGATGACCAAAACAATTTTTCAGGATGAAGTTAGGCATTGACCATTGTTGGTATTCTTGCCAGGTAAAATTTTCCCTTCGTATCTTTCTTTTTGAAACCCCCATTTTTCGTATTGGTACCATGGGGGGGCTGGGGTTGGATTTTGGATGATCAAAACAATTTGGCAGGGTGAAAGTATGCATTGACCGCTGTTGCGTATTCTTGTCAGGTAGAATTTTCCCTTCGTATCTTTCTTTTTGAAACCCCCATACTTCGTATTGGTACCATGGGGGCTGGGGTTGGATTTTGGATGATCAAAACAATTTGGCAGGGTGAAGGTATGCATTGACCGCTGTTGGTATTCTTGTCAGGTAGAATTTTCCCTTCGTATCTTTCTTTTTGAAACCCCCATACTTTGTATTGGTACCATGGGGGCTGGGGTTGGATTTTGGATGATCAAAACAATTTGGCAGGGTGAAGGTATGCATTGACCGCTGTTGGTATTCTTGTCAGGTAGAATTTTCCCTTCGTATCTTTCTTTTTGAAAGCCCCATACTTCGTATTGGTACCATGGGGGCTGGGGTTGGATTTTGGATGATCAAAACAATTTGGCAGGGTGAAGGTATGCATTGACCGCTGTTGGTATTCTTGTCAGGTAGAATTTTCCCTTCGTATCTTACTTTTTGAAACCCCCCATACTTCGTATTGGTACCATGGGGGCTGGGGTTGGATTTTGGATGATCAAAACAATTTGGCAGGGTGAAAGTATGCATTGACCGTCTTTGGTATTCTTGCCAGGTAGAATTTGCCCTTGGTATCTTATTTTTGAAACCACCATACTTTTTATTGGTACCGAGGGGGAGGTGGACTTTGGATGATCAAAACAATTTTCAGGTTGACACTACATGCATGCATTGGCGTATTTACAATGTATTACCCTTTTTTGTACCGGGTAGAATTGCCCATGATATTTTGCCCTTGACATCTTCCTCGCTTGGTATTGGTGCATATACAATTATGTCTAACTTTTCCTGATTTGATTGCATCTTGCTGGTACTAAAATTGCATCATAATAATAATAATAATAATAATAATAATAAAAACGGTGCTTATACAGCGCTTTCCACTGAAGTCTCTAAGCGCTAATGTATGGTATTATGGAACAGTTCATGCAAATCAGAAGTGAGAGGTTGAAGTATTAGCATGCAAGTACAGATGCTATTAGACTGGTTTTCTTGATTTTTAAGAACACACTGGTATTTCTTTTCATCGGCTTGATGCCATTAAAGCCCCACTGCACTACTTATAGCTACTTGCGCCCTCGCCCCTCTATATAGCAAACAATGCCTAATCTGGGACAATTGATCCCCCTGGCCCCCTTTTTCTTATGTTATTTGAGAGCTGATTTGATGAGATAACCACCTGTCAGTAACCATTCAGGGAGGTCTAATCCTTCCTGGCCAAACCTAGTGCAGAGGGGCTTTAAATCTGCTAATAATTTAATTGCTTTTTATTCATGAAATTATTTGTTAAGCAAGGAAATGATCATGTCCCATTATTCTATTGTTTTGTAGTCCACTTAGTCAATGTGTAAATCTGTTTTAGCACTCAATGCCTTGTAAACTTTCTGGGTGATACTTTTACTTCTAATTTTGTATGCACTGAAATATTTCATGTGGGTATGTGTATATATAGCTGTATTATATGTTTTCAACTGTATGGGACATCCTGGTGACATTTTGGGGTCTTCAATTTCAGATATTTTAAGGACTATTTTTATCGAAATTAGCATTTGCTTGGGTGCCATTCACCAAGAAATCTCTTGGCAGGCAAACTAAAACCTAAATATCATACCTCTGTTGCCCTGGAGGTGTTTCACAAAGATCCTAAGTTGAACTTGACAATTATGGTAAGCCGTTACCATCTATGGAAATATTTTGTAAAAGTTAAATAAAATGTTGATTCAAATCATTCATAACTTCTATTATCAAGGAGACTTCATGTTCTTGATGTGGAATTTATAAAAAAGTCTAAAGTACTTGAATTTTTGCTTTTGAATATATTTTAAATTCAAGGCTACACATGGCTCTCCATAATATTTATGTCCAACTTAGAGTTAAGTTCAATTAAGGACCTTTGTGAAACACCCCCTCCCTCCCCCCCCCCCCCCCCCCCAGGTGACAGTTAAGCACATTTTAATGACCTTGTGGTATTTTACGATAATACTAGTATTGGGCTACTAAAACAATCATCTAGGCATTCTGCCTGGCAACTCTAATGAAAAGTTAAATAAGTGCCTTGATAACTTTTGCTATTTTATGAATGTTTAATGTTATTCTTTGCCTCCAGTGACGGCAACATACTTTGTCAACTTCAGAATTTTTAATTTTGTATGTCTCATGGACATGTATTATATTGTACATTTCAACTCATTTTTCATTCGTAATTATAGGCATTAACATGTAACCATTTTTATTTTGTAGATTTACGCAATAAAGTGAAAGATATATTATTGAGTTCTCTACGTTTTGTCTAAAAGTCTGAGAACTCAACGTCTAAGCAGGCATGGTACTGAAAGTACGGTAACCAAATATATTCTGATCCTGTATGTTTTAAGTTTTGGTCTAAAGCCCTAAACTCCACAGTTCTTCTATCAAATGTTTTGATAATTTTTAAGGTAAAGATTTCATATTTGTGTTCTTTTCTCCTTTGGTAAACTCTGTCTAGAATAAACCTGCCATTCTGCTAATGTAGTCTCGAGTAGCAACAGAACACGTGCTTCAACATATATGCTCTGGGCCTGTATTCAATTTGATATTTAGAATAAGTAAGAAGTTGACTAAGTAAATCGCTAAGCTAAGAACTTAACTTATCTCATATTCAAATCGCATTTTAGACTTTTAGGCTTTATGTCATCCATCATAGGGCTAAGATTTTTTGTTGTTTTAGGTTTAGGGTTAGGGTTTGGTATAGTGTTTGTTCCAGGTTAAAAAATTTGAAATTAAGAATTCAATAAGTGAATGATATTGACCGCGGAGCAGTTGTCACCTGGGGGGTGTTTCACAAAGAATATGATCGACTTGGATTTAACTATGGCAGGCTGTTCATGCCACTGGTTGCTACCATCATTGGTCTCTCAACTATGATCTTTAGATAATATTTTTTCCTTCAATAATGAACTATTAAAAAAGGGAAATTCTGTAGTTTTGTGACCACAATTTGTACCTCTGTTGAGAAACCAATGCCAGGAATGGTTCAAGGAACCAGTGGCATGCGTGAAAGGCCTGTCATAGTTAAGTTCAACTTAAAGTCAATCTTAGTACACCCCCAGAACATGTGTTGTTCATGCCGAGTGTGAGGTGAATTCCCTCAGAAAATATGCCCACCTAAATGATCAAAAGTCACATAACATGAATATTATTTATTCAAATAAAGATGAAAACTCGAGCTGTATGTCTTGGCTGGTAGCTTATTTCATCATATAGACATTGATTTTGATGATGAAATTGTTCATTATGTATGTTCATCATATCAAGCAGTTGTAATTATCACTTTGAAAATGATCTCTTTTAATGTATATGCTTTATTTTCAGTACTTCTCATTTAAGTAAAACTGTTGATGTACTTGTATATACCGGTATCTAGAAATTTATTTTATATAACATGCAATATATGATCCTTTCACAGTCATATATATATATATAGTCCCACCAATTTAGATTGGATTTTTTTTTTTTTTTTAAAGACGAATGACGAATTTATTTGAACATGATATTGTACATAATGACAGATGTATTTGAAATACTATATGGTTATACATCTTGTGAAAATTATTATACACATATATAATGCACAATGTTCATAAAAGCTAATGCAATCATAGTTACTAATTTTTGCTGTCATTTTATGTTCCACGATCACTTTAATCTCTGCAATTTTTTTATATTTTTGATGTGTTTCATTATGTAAAAAGGTATGACACAACGCCTGTGTAATATTTTCATTCCATGTCCATTAGGTATCTTATGAACTAATTGTTTTATTCTTCTATTAATGTTTTATCATGCAAACATTTTTATATAAGCGATGCTATTAAATGGTAACAATTAATTGAGACCTGATTCTAGTACATGTATATTTATTTATATTTTTTCTAATTTGAGGTCATGTCTTTTAATTGTAAGAAGAATGAAAAAAATATGTTATAAACAATCTATATGAACAATGACACTTAAATGCATAACATGGAACTATAAACATTGATAAAGACATGAAGATTCAAAATGTTTATATAATCTTCATTAATGTCTTCAACAAAATTCAGACACATTAGGCTGTGAGCAAATCAACATTTGAACAAACCTCTTCTTTCCAGAGATCCTAACAAGGCCCTCTTAGGGTATTACTTTTCCAAATTCCTTCTTCATCCTATCCACTCTCCTTTACTAATTTCTTGTCCTTTTCAAGCTTTATCTTTTCTGTCACACAACTGTAATAATTATGCACATAAGGGAGGGGATGCATGCACCCCTATGGAGTTTTCAGGCAATTATCACCCCGCACTTGGCCATCAGGGAGATGTTAAAATGTGTATTTTCCCCTTTCATGATTAGGCATTTTGATGATGAAATATCACTTTGATCATGAAAAGGTGGGTATTTCGGGGGTGAGGGGGGGGGGGGGGGCGGGGGTGGTGTTCTCTTTGGTCACTAGAAGAAATAAAATCAAACAAACAAACAAACTTGCAAAATTGAGATGTTCAGGCAATCCCTATATCCCTCATTTTCTCCCTTAATACTGCCTCACCCTTCCCTCCCCCCTCCCCCCTCTCTCTCTCTCTCTCTCTCTCTCTCTCTCTCTCGATCTCTCTCTTTCCCACCTCTCTTCTCCTCTTATGTATCTGTCTTTATGTTTATCATCACTTTCATCATCAGCAGCATTAATTGCCATTCGTTGGGTTTTGCATGTTCATTTATAATCAATTATGTAGGCCTATATCAAACTCAAATTATATAATAATACTACTACATAAGATTTATAAGGCGCCAAATCCACTTGACGGTCAAATGCTCAAGGCGCAGCTTACTTGTGCAAAAGAAGAAATACGTACACGATATACATTTATACAGATCATAGGAAAGTTACAGACATGAAAGGTTATGGTAATCAGGTTTAAGCTAAATTAAACAGATAATTCTTAAGATTGTACAGCAGTATACGTCACGTATAAGTCATGCACTATAGGCCTCATCCATTTTATTGTCAAAGCATGGTTTTACAATGCTATTCTGGAATGAACTTTATAGATTTCCGTCATGGTTAATGAACCTGCTGATGGCACTTCTATGCATTATATTGTTTGCACGGAATGTCCATATTTTGGAGAATGAATTATATCATTGTAAAGATTCATCTGTCTGGAACATATAGGCAGTGCAGGGCACTATACAACATAACAAGCCCCCCCCCCCCCCCCCCCCCCCCCGGTGTAGAATACGGAATTGAAATTTTTCATATATGACATTTTCATAAGGATGTCAACAAGCCTCACGGTGCGTGAATGGGTGTGGGAAAAAACGGACTTTGTCGAGTATATAAATAGCTGAAACATATATAACTAAAAGCGGACTAAAAGTAACTCGCTTGTTTGAAAACTATCCATCATTTGGCATGGCCGGTAAAGAAATAAAAACAGTTGTGTTTGTTTAGTCTGAAAGCGCTCAAGAAAGTTGAAGTCCATTGTAATAAATCCAAAAATAAACACCTGGCTAAATTGATATTGTTGATTGAAAGGGTTGAAGATTGGGGGAATTATTGTGAATTGTCATGTTTATAGAGGGCGGGGTCTGAGTGGGCCTTTTATTCTATCGCACTTGCGTTGGGTTTAGAATGACGCTATATGGCGTTGATTTTGTGCGCTGAGGAGGAAATACAAGTTGGTGACGAATGCTTTAGGGCATGCACCGACGGCGATACATGCAATATATTATACACAGTAAATTTGTAAGCTACATGTTCACAATCAATGCTACACGAATTAAATTTCTCTTTTGATTCGTAACTGAGATAAATATTGAGCCGTTTATCTTCATTAGAATGCCAAACCAATGAGAGAAAACGGGGCTTGTCGACTTCTAACACAGTCAGCATAGTCAACATGGTGAGTGCAATTCTGTATCTGTTAATTTGTCATCTGAATCTTATTATTAATCTGACTGCAGTATCGCCGACACTGACCGCGCACTGCTGCACTGTGTACTGTAGTGTTATTGTTAATTGTGCCGAGACAAGGAATTGAGTCTCGTATTTTATTGATCGACTTCATGATTTGTTGTCAGATTGTTGATGAACTTGAAATTGAATGCTCTCTCTGCTTGACCAGGCCATGTTAACTGATTTTTAATCACGTTGTTGTTGTTGTTGTTGACTGGAGATCTTGTTGCTTGCACTTTCAATTTGACTTTGTTGCATTGGAAAATTAGTAGAGTCTAATTATCAAAGTAAAAAGTCGTCTAATCTGGTGATGACTCATGACATGTCCTGCTTACCATGTATCCTACAGCCTTTTCACACACAGGTAAAATTATTTAAAGCTGATGAAAGAGCTTTAAACTACCGGTAATCAGCTTTAGATAGATTTACAACATCATTCACACACATAAAATTTCGGTGCTGTCTTTCAAGATTCACTGCTCTGTCACTGCTTGTATACGCAATGGCCCTACTGAGCGCTTAAACACGTATAGTACTAGGCCTAGTCTATATAATATAAAGAACATTTTCTGTGTGGAACGTCGTTTATACGATGTTCGGACAGATACAAAGTCGCGATTCATACGCCCTTCAAAGCAGGCTGCAGGTACAAAGTGCGTATCTAGAGAGCTTGACATTTTGTGTGTGAACGGATAGTCTATATTATAGACTATCCGTTCACACACAAAATGTCAAGCTCTCTAGATACGCACTTTGTACCTGCAGCCTGCTTTGAAGGGCGTATGAATCGCGACTTTGTATCTGTCCGAACATCGTATAAACGACGTTCCACACAGAAAATGTTCTTTAAAGCTGTTAAAAGCTGTTGAGTTAAACAGCTTTAAACTAATCAGCTCTAGATACAATGAATTTTAGCTGTGTGTGAAAAGTCTGTTCCTACAGGTACCAACACATGGACAGAAAAATCTCTCAGCTCAGCTTTAATAGAGGAGTTATTTTACAATATTTAATTTTGTCTGTTGACACTTATTTTCCTGCAAGACAGACGGAACCCTCCTACTTATCTAGACAGAAATAACCGTCTGATGGCCTGGTATGGTGAATTCTTTAATAAAACTGACATATGTCAACATTTACATTCCCCATACACAGACACTCTAAATCTAATTGCCACACACACAAGTGAGGGGGGGGGGGGGGAATTATTATTTACTAAGGATTTTAGCCAGATCCGAAAAGTTTGCCCTCGGTTTTCCTTTATCTAGTAGACTAATAACAGTTTGATTTAGAAGATAAAAATTGATGATTGGAAAGATATATGCTATAAAAATCAAAAATCATTGTAAAACATAAATATATAGGGACTTACTTTCAGGTAATCTGTATTTTCATGAAGCTTCTGTGCGCGATGAGATCGGCAATCACACACAAACTGCATTGCGTAACATCCCTATACAATACACTTCAATCACTGTATCGAGGCGGTCAGTGAAGCCAGACGTTTTCTCAATGGAAGAACCATCGACATCAGAAACTGAAGCTCTTGGTCTGCCTCCCAGCATGATTGGGAGTTTGTGAGTGCATGCCGTCGTAATCTTTTAATTGTAACCAATAGGCCTGAACTAGGGTATTGGCAAAAAGTATTTTGCTTTACCACCCGTTTGAAATTAGACATTGTTTAATTTGTTTTGTTTTGTTTTGTTTTCACCAGGTTCAAAGGGAAATTTGCAGAGATGAAAACTAAATTAGCATACTGCATATGATCAAGCTGAGTGTCAAGCTGAGTGTCAAAATGTGAACATTTTTATTACCTATTGTTAAAAGAAAAATTCTGCCTTACACCTGATATGCCCTATCAAAAGCACCTTGAAGTTGAAGAAGAAACCTGTGACTGACAAAACTATGCCATAATGCACGAACTATTCAGCCAAGTGCTGTCCCGAAGAGATCTCTCGCGGGCCGGAGATCTCTTCTCTGTACCAGACTCCGACATCGTCCACGACCTGTCTGCTGCCCTCTACTGCATTCAGGAGATAGCGTCCTCTGAGAATTATGTGAGGAGCGACAACGACCAGGCCGTTGTGGAGATTTGCATCACAAGAGTCACGACAGCAATCAGGTCAGTTTGAAAGGGTACATGTAATTATGGGAATGGGAGTCAAAATTTGCATTGTCCATGTCGTAAAAGTAATGATGGAAAATCCAAATTTGTTGTACAGTCAAACCTGCTTCAGTGTAGTGCTGTAAGTCAGACGCTATGTTCGTGTTCGGTTCGGTTCGGCAGAGTTTGGCAATTTTTCACCCGAACTTGGTTCGGTTCGGGTTCGGTAATATAATAGCAAGCAACGTTATAGCCACGGCGGTCGGCACTGGGCGGGCCCGACCAGCACGGAGGACCTCTACGAATTTCACATTAAAAACTGCTCTAAACGTAATTATTTGTGAAGAAAACTACTACTTACATTCGTATTTCCGTCTTGAATCGTGTTTTATTTTCAATTTTAAAAGAATCATGTTTTCAATTTGTCAATAAATGATATTTTTTTAAGATTTTCCGAGACGGTTGTTGTCCAATGTTAGAGTCATGAAAACTGCCATCTTGAATAGAATTTCAGGCTCGTCAATAACTGTTTTGTATAAGTTTTTATTTTTAATAGGAAAAATATAAAATCCCTATTTTTCCTAAATAAATACCATACTATTATATATATTTATTTCATTATTTATATTATTAATTTTTTGTTGTTGAATGGGTTTGAGCTGAACATATTTTGATCACGCACATGTATTCTTGTTTATGGCTTGCGATCGCGACGTAGCGTGGTCAGGATTTGGGATTTAAATGGCGACAGTGAAGTCGCGCCCACCACTGGATAGGCATAAATCACAAAGCCGGAAAATGGGAAAAAAGTAAATATAAAATGAGCAATCATGACATGAAAATTAGGTACAAAATGACAAGTTCATTAGCTTGCAAAAACTTTTATATTTTTCTGCCGAACATCCGAACCAGGCCTTTGCGTTCGGTTTGGTTCGGTTCGGTTCGGAAGTGCCATGTTCGGCGAAATTCCGTTCGGTTCGGCGGTTCGGCTACAGCACTACTTTAGTGACCACCTGTCTACAAAGGCCACATTTGTTTCCCTTGAAAATTGTTTCTCATTGAATCACCTTATCATCACAATCAACATCATCATCATCATCATCACCATCACCATCATCATCATCACCACCATCATCATTAACATCATTAACATCATTATGATCACCTTGTCATCATCATTATCATCATCTTCATCATCATCACCATCTTCACCATCATCTTCACCATCATCTTCACCATCATCTTCATCATCATCACCATCACCATCATCATCACCATCAACATCATCTTCACCACCATCATCATTAACATCATTATGATCACCTTATCATCATCATCACAATCACAATCACCCTCATCAACATCATGATCATTGTTGTCAGGGAAAAAATACACAGGGGCTCGGGGTGAATTAGCCCCTGAAATGCCCCAAAGAGCCCCCGAAAGTAAAAAAGAGCCCCCAAAATGTGCATAGAGTTCAATGCAAAACAAATTAAAGAGTGTTATTTTTCATGCAAGCAAGCTTGAAAAGTAGCCCCCAAAATGTTTTGATTCATTTTCTCCCTGATTGTTGTTGTTGTTATTGTTATTGTTCTATTTTCATGTTATTTCGACAGGGATACTGGTTCCATTGAAGAGCATGTAGAAGCCCTGGTGTCCCTCTGGCAGTCTTGTCTTCATCACAATCTCAAGCTTACCACAAGAGATGAGGATCCACCCCATGCCAAGATCGCCTCAGACATCATGAGCTGCTTGTTTATGGTAAGGCTTCGTACACACACAAAGACAGTCCACTACCTTAAAGGTATAGACCAGTTTTGGAAACGCCCCCCTCAAAAAAAAATTATATGGAAGCTCTTATTACCAATCATGTGAAAGAATATGTTTTGACTAATACGTGATGATATAAATTTTGCTGGGGAATCTGCCTTCTAATGGATACATTTAGTAAACTATCATATCTATCCGGCCTGGAAAGATATCGAGTAGTCCCATATACATCTTTCTGTGTACAGTGCTTGTAACTGTTCCAAGAGTGGACCAAATTTCTTAACACTTTGATGATTCCAGAACCTTGCAGTACACACCAATACCTATATGCTAGATGATCAATCTTTTCTGATCGATTCCACAACGTTTGTTTCACAGTGCAATCGCATGATCAGAACTGGTCTATACCTTTAAGCCGCCTCTGGAAAGATGAAATAACATAAGCGTAATGTATTAATGGAAACTTTTGCGCACATGCCGTGTTTGCAAATTTTCTTTCCTCGGAGGTAACTGTGATTGACATAATGAAACAGGCATTGGAAAAATGAAGTAACATTATAAGTGTAATGTAGAAATAAGGCAGTGTAAGACAGTTTCAGTCTTTCTATAGCATTCTTGAGGCATGCTCTGTCATGTCAAACCAATTATGAACCTGGGGGGTGTTTCACAAAGATCCTTAGTTGAACTTATCTCTAAGTTGGACTTAACAATTATGGAAAGCCGTTAGCATCTTCGAAAATATTTTGTAAAAGTTATTTTAAAAGGCATAAAATGTTAATTCAGGTCATACAGATTTTTTGCTTTAGAATATATTTTATTTTAAGGCTACAAATGGCTCTCCATACTTTTGAAACACCCCCCAGGCTATACTCTTTCAAAGATAGAGGGATAGGGTTTTGGGTTTGGGCTATTAAGTTCTTCTTCTTCTTCTTCTTCAAGATAATCTGCCTCCTTTAATACTGAAGATTCTTGCAGATGCCGTATATACATGTACTCGGCCTGATTGGGGTTTGCAGGTGGACCACTACACCAGGGTTTCCCCCTACGCTTACACAAATAGTGCAGTGGGTTCTTAACGTGCAAGGGTTTAGGTTGATGCTTAGCATTTTATAAAGTGCAGTCTGTGGTCCATTGTTTTAATTAAAGCCCCAATGTACTACTTGTAGAATCTACTTGCGCCCTCTATATAATGCCTAATCGGTGCCTGTTGGTCCCCCATGATCCTCTATTTCTTATGTTGATTGAGAGCTGATTTGATGAGATAACCAGCTGTCAGTGACCTTGCAGGGAGTTCTAATCCCCCCCTGGCCAAACTAGTACAGATGAGCTTTAAGAATTCGATAAGAGTACGATGGTGTATTTAGCATGGAGCAATTATCACCAAATAATGCCTAATCGGTGCCTGTTGGTCCCCCATGATCCTCCATTTCTTATGTTGATTGAGATCTGATTTGATGAGATAACCATTTGTCAGTGACCTTGCAGGGAGGTCTAATCCCCCCTGGCCAAACTATTACAGATGGGCTTTAAGAATTTGATAAGAGTAGTGTATTTAGCATGCAGCAATTATCACCAGTATTATGTTATACCACCAACCGATCCAGTGAAAAAATACACGGGGGCTCGGGGCGAACTAGCCCCCGAAATGCCCAAAAGAGCCCCCGAAAGTCTTAAAAGAGCCCAAAAAAATTTGCATAGAGTTCAATGCAAAACAAATTAAGGAGTGTTATTTTCATGCAATGATGCAAGCAAGCTTTTAAAGTAGCCCCTGAATTTTGTTAAAGTATTTTTTTCCCTGAAACGATCAAATATTCTCAATTCCTTTTGATTTTAGCAAAACTACGGCAAGCAGAGCGTGATGGAGCTGGCTCTTCCCGTGGCGATACGCTTCCTGCGACACGGGAATCGAGATCTGATTAGGAACGTGTCTAGCTATCTTGCCCTGGCTGCTATAGAGAATGCACATCTGCTTGCAGAGCACTGCAGAGCTATCATACAAAGCATCACTCAAGGTAGATCTCTACTCATGTACATGTAGGGCATATTTTAAAGGGATTCAGTAACTTTGTCTCAGATTCTGAAACAAAATTCTGGATTTAGCTCATGATGCAATCATAATTATAAACCTTTAGGTCAGTCAGGAATCCCATGACTTTTACAAGCCGATCGCCTGTCTGATTATCAAGATATTTATGATTGGAATTACGAAATTTTGAAAACCATTTGCCAAACAGTTTTCATAACACTACAGTCTATTGGGGAAAACGAGTATGGTAAAACCAGTCACTCAAAATGTTTTACTTTTTTGAGGCACTTTTTTATCATTTTAAAGCGCAATTTTTTTAGGGCTTCAATATTACACCATATCACAGACACTGATAACACGTAGGGCCGTGTATCTCATAAACATTGTTAAACGATCCCTTTAATACGAGGTTATAGAGAGTCTGCATCTGCATATACTATGTACATGTATTTTGAACAAATACAGCAAAGGATGTCTCTGTTTTCCTCCTGTAATGATCAGCATATGTTACTATTTAGAATTGTAAATCGTTCATTCTAAATGTTTTTAAAAAAAGAGTCCCACAAACTGACTATGCTCCTGGATATTCCCTAGTTGAGTACCGTAATTAACGGTGTATAAATTGTACCTTTTTGCCGCCTAAAAAATGTCAAAGTCGGGGGTGCGGTTTATGGTACACAAAAAAACAAAAACATTTTTTTTTTTTTTTTATTTATTCCCCTCCACCTGGCGCTATGCCTGGCAATGTCTCCCAGCTCGGTCATCGGTGTGTTGAATCACCACTCGGTAACTAGGACAACACTCAAATTTGTCTGCTATCTTGGTTTGAAAGTAATCTTTCTGATAGATCTCAATATGTAGCTTATAATAATAATTCCTCCAATTTTTCTTCTATTACACGGCGTACCACAAGGTTCTATCCTAGGTCCTCTACTGTTTTTTTAATTTACATTAATGATCTTACACATTCAGCTGCACCTCGCAGTTAAATGAAAGGCCTGCTCGCGTGGGTTTTTTAACACGGACCTGGCTTGCTGCCGACAGAGTCGGCAAAAAAAAAAAAAACTGTGATAGGATTCACTTTATTAGACTTTTATCTTTTTAACATTTACGTGAACAGATACTTTCAGTATTATTGGATTGATGAAAAATACTGAACAAAACGTCTTCTTGACCTCCATGTTTGTGTCGATAATGTATATATATAAATATATAAAAACAGAAATAAAATAATCTTCTTGATTTTCATAAATGTGTAAAGAAATTTAAAGAGTGTTTATCTTATCAGTTTCCTGATAAAGAACAAGATACCAATGACCAAATTCAACAGACTTTCCAATTTCACCTATCCTTTTAATATATCTCTTTAATTATTTGTGATGGAAGTAAATGCATATGTTGTTATTGCAAAGAAGTTGGTCAATTTTTCCTCTACGTTTCCCAGGCAACAGATCCCTAACCCGTATCCTGCCGCAGATCTACACTGAAGATCCTGGCCCCATTGAGGACTGTCTTCCAGACCTGGTCTCCATTCTACCAGACTGTGATGAGAACGAAAAGTCCAACATCCTCCAACTCATGGCACTCATGGCTAAAAGGAAACCTAAAGTTAGTCCAGGGCCCTGTTTCACAAAGATCCTAAGTCAAACTTAATTCTAAGTTGGACTTATGGAGAGCCATTTGTAGCCTTAAAATAAAATATATTCAAAAGCAAAAATTCAAGTATTTTAGACTTTTCATGAATTCCACATCAAGAACATGAAATCTCCCATCATAATAGAAAATACGAATGATTTGTATCACATTTTATGCCTTTTAAAATAATTTTTACAAAATATTTTCAAAGATGCTAACGGCTCTCCATAATTGTTAAGTCCAATTTAGAGACAAGTTCAACTTTTGATCTTTGTGAAACACCCCTCAGTTGAATTACAATTGTTTTGTTCTGGGGGGTGTCTCACAAAAAACTTGTCATCAGTGACAAATTACAGGTTTTGTTAAAAGCTACTGAAATCCTTGCTTCTGATTGGTTATCAGCAGATTTATCACTGATTTTGGTCATTTGTTACTGAAAAAAGGCTTTGTGAAACGGGCCCTTGATTTCCCATTTTCAATCATGTGATGAGAGCAGTTAGTTTCATACCTTGCCAGAGTTTAATGCATTGAATAATTCAATGAGATGAAAAGAAAAAGAAAGATTCATTGAGAAAGAGAGAAAGAAGAAAGAAAAGAGAGGGGTAGGGAGAGACAGAAGGGGGCAGACATGTATACAGAAACAGATGGAGGAATATATATTGTTTGAAATAATGGCACAGGTGAGAGAGAGAGAGAGAGAGAGAGAGGACAAAGAGAGAAGGAGAGACAAAGAGAAAGACAGAGAAAGAGATACACACATACACAGAGAACATGTAGGTGTAATATCTACTCTTAAAGACGCATAGTAGTGGGCTCTCTTGGGAACTTGCACACTGTTCAGGTGTTTACCCTATAACAGGCATTGTCAATCAATGGGATTAGCCTTCAGTTTTATGACCAAAATTCCTTATGTAATGCTTTGTATTTCCTCATCCATTCCTCCACAAGGTAAAGTCGTTATCTCACTTTTCCCTCACCCGAAAACTCTCCGAGAGACGAAAGGGTATTTCTTGATGGACCTACAGGTTTGCTGTGTGCAGACTTGTAATCATATTTCCACCAAGTCTGGTGTCAGCAATTATGGCCTTCTGCACGTGGAAACTGATGACCCACTCGCTTTCAAACTAAGCCACCCATTGTATCTCCTTGCCCAGATCCTGAAGGACTATGTCCCTGTCCTGGTGGCTAACCTGAACAACCCAACGACCTCCCAGACGGTGCTCTCAGCCCTGGTCGACATCGCATCCATCGACCCAGCTCCGTTCACACTCTGCCTCGCCCAGCTGCAGGCCGGGATCAGGAGACAGCCAGGGCTGCTCTCCATGGCTGGCAAGATATTTGGTGCTGTGGGCAGGCTGAGTCCTGTAAGTTTACCCTTGATAATGATAAGAGTAATAGTAAAAGTAAGAGTAATAGTAATAGTAAAAGTACTAGTAAGAGTAAGAGTAAGAGTAAGAGTGATAGTAAGAGTAAGAGGAATAATAATAGTAAGAGTAAGAGTAAGAGTAAGAGGAAGAGGAAGAGGAAGAGGAATAGTAATAGTAAGAGTAAGAGTAAGAGTAAGAGTGATAGTAAGAGTAAGAGGAATAGTAATAGTAAGAGTAAGAGTAAGAGGAAGAGGAAGAGGAATAGTAAGAGTAAGAGCAAGAGTAAGAGTAAGAGGAATAGTAAGAGTAAGAGTAAGAGGAATAGTAATAGTAAGAGTAAGAGGAATAGTAATAGTAAGAGTAAGAGGAATAGTAATAGTAAGAGTAAGAGTAAGAGGAATAGTAAGAGTAAGAGTAAGAGGAATAGTAATAGTAAGAGTAAGAGGAATAGTAATAGTAAGAGTAAGAGTAAGAGTAAGAGTAAGAGGAATAGTAAGAGTAAGAGTAAGAGTAACAGTAAGAGTAAGAGGAATAGTAATAGTAAGAGTAAGAGTAAGAGTAAGAGTAAGAGTAAAAGTAAGAGTAAGAGTAAGAGTAAGAGTAAGAGTAATAGTAAGAGGAATAGTAATAGTAAGAGTAAGAGTAAGAGTAATAGTAATAGTAAGAGTAAGAGGAATAGTAATAGTAAGAGTAATAGTAAGAGTAAGAGTAATAGTAATAGTAATAGTAAGAGTAATAGTAAGAGTAAGAGGAATAGTAAGAGTAATAGTAAGAGTAAGAGTAAGAGTAATAGTAAGAGTAATAGTAAGAGTAAGGGGAATAGTAATAGTAAGAGTAATAGTAAGAGTAATAGTAATAGTAAGAGTAAGAGGAATAGTAATAGTAAGAGTAAGAGTAATAGTAAGAGTAATAGTAAGAGTAAGAGTAATAGTAATAGTAAGAGTAAGAGTAATAGTAAGAGTAAGAGGAATAGTAAGAGTAATAGTAATAGTAAGAGTAATAGTAAGAGTAAGAGTAATAGGAATAGTAATAGTAAGAGTAATAGTAAGAGTAATAGTAATAGTAAGAGTAATAGTAATAGTAATAGTAAGAGTAAGAGTAATAGTAAGAGTAAGAGTAAGAGTAATAGTAAGAGGAAGAGGAAGAGTAAGAGTAAAAGTAAGAGTAAGAGTAATAGTAAGAGTAAGAGTAATAGTAAGAGTAAGAGGAATAGTAATAGTAAGAGTAAGAGTAAGAGTAATAGTAATAGTAAGAGGAATAGTAATAGTAAGAGTAATAGTAAGAGTAAGAGTAAGAGTAATAGTAAGAGTAATAGTAAGAGTAAGAGTAAGAGTAAGAGTAAGAGTAATAGTAAGAGTAATAGTAATAGTAATAGTAAGAGTAAGAGGAATAGTAATAGTAAGAGTAATAGTAAGAGTAATAGTAATAGTAAGAGTAAGAGGAATAGTAATAGTAAGAGTAATAGTAATAGTAAGAGTAATAGTAAGAGTAATAGTAAGAGTAAGAGTAATAGTAAGAGTAAGAGTAAGAGTAAGAGTAATAGTAAGAGTAAGAGTAAGAGGAATAGTAATAGTAAGAGTAATAGTAAGAGTAATAGTAATAGTAATAGTAAGAGTAATAGTAATAGTAATAGTAAGAGTAAGAGTAATAGTAAGAGTAAGAGTAATAGTAAGAGTAAGAGGAATAGTAAGAGTAATAGTAATAGTAATAGTAAGAGTAAGAGGAATAGTAATAGTAAGAGTAATAGTAAGAGTAATAGTAAGAGTAAGAGGAATAGTAATAGTAAGAGTAAGAGTAAGAGTAATAGTAATAGTAAGAGTAATAGTAAGAGTAAGAGTAATAGTAATAGTAAGAGTAAGAGTAATAGTAAGAGTAAGAGTAATAGTAAGAGTAATAGTAATAGTAAGAGTAATAGTAAGAGTAAGAGTAATAGGAATAGTAATAGTAAGAGTAATAGTAATAGTAAGAGTAATAGTAATAGTAAGAGTAAGAGTAATAGTAATAGTAAGAGTAATAGTAAGAGTAATAGTAATAGTAATAGTAAGAGTAAGAGGAATAGTAAGAGTAAGAGTAAGAGTAATAGTAATAGTAAGAGTAAGAGGAATAGTAAGAGTAATAGTAAGAGTAATAGTAATAGTAAGAGTAAGAGGAATAGTAATAGTAAGAGTAAGAGTAATAGTAATAGTAAGAGTAATAGTAAGAGTAAGAGTAATAGTAAGAGTAAGAGTAATAGTAAGAGTAATAGTAATAGTAAGAGTAATAGTAAGAGTAAGAGTAATAGGAATAGTAATAGTAAGAGTAATAGTAAGAGTAATAGTAATAGTAAGAGTAATAGTAATAGTAAGAGTAAGAGTAATAGTAAGAGTAATAGTAATAGTAAGAGTAAGAGGAATAGTAAGAGTAATAGTAATAGTAAGAGTAAGAGGAATAGTAATAGTAAGAGTAATAGTAAGAGTAATAGTAATAGTAAGAGTAAGAGGAATAGTAATAGTAAGAGTAAGAGTAATAGTAATAGTAAGAGTAATAGTAAGAGTAATAGTAATAGTAAGAGTAAGAGTAATAGTAAGAGTAAGAGTAATAGTAAGAGTAATAGTAATAGTAAGAGTAATAGTAAGAGTAAGAGTAAGAGTAAGAGTAATAGGAATAGTAATAGTAAGAGTAATAGTAAGAGTAATAGTAATAGTAATAGTAAGAGTAATAGTAATAGTAAGAGTAAGAGTAATAGTAAGAGTAAGAGTAATAGTAAGAGTAATAGTAATAGTAATAGTAAGAGTAAGAGGAATAGTAATAGTAAGAGTAAGAGTAATAGTAAGAGTAAGAGTAAGAGGAATAGTAAGAGTAATAGTAAGAGTAAGAGTAAGAGTAATAGTAATAGTAAGAGTAATAGTAAGAGTAAGAGGAATAGTAATAGTAAGAGTAATAGTAAGAGTAATAGTAAGAGTAAGAGTAAGAGTAAGAGTAATAGTAAGAGTAAGAGTAATAGTAATAGTAAGAGTAAGAGGAATAGTAATAGTAAGAGTAAGAGTAATAGTAAGAGTAAGAGTAAGAGTAATAGTAATAGTAAGAGTAAGAGTAAGAGTAATAGTAAGAGGAATAGTAATAGTAAGAGTAAGAGTAAGAGTAAGAGTAAGAGTAATAGTAAGAGTAAGAGTAAGAGTAATAGTAAGAGTAATAGTAAGAGTAAGAGGAATAGTAATAGTAAGAGTAAGAGTAATAGTAATAGTAAGAGTAATAGTAAGAGTAAGAGTAATAGTAATAGTAAGAGTAAGAGTAATAGTAAGAGTAAGAGTAATAGTAAGAGTAATAGTAAGAGTAAGAGTAATAGTAAGAGTAAGAGTAATAGGAATAGTAAGAGTAATAGTAAGAGTAATAGTAATAGTAAGAGTAATAGTAAGAGTAAGAGTAAGAGTAATAGTAAGAGTAAGAGTAAGAGTAAGAGGAATAGTAAGAGTAAGAGTAAGAGGAATAGTAATAGTAAGAGTAAGAGGAATAGTAAGAGTAAGAGGAATAGTAATAGTAAGAGTAAGAGTAAGAGTAAGAGTAAGAGGAATAGTAAGAGTAAGAGTAAGAGGAATAGTAATAGTAAGAGTAAGAGGAATAGTAAGAGTAAGAGTAAGAGTAAGAGGAATAGTAAGAGTAAGAGTAATAGTAAGAGTAAGAGTAAGAGGAATAGTAATAGTAAGAGTAAGAGGAAGAGGAAGAGGAAGAGTAAAAGTAAGAGTAAGAGTAATAGTAATAGTAAGAGTAATAGTAATAGTAAGAGGAATAGTAATAGTAAGAGTAAGAGTAAGAGTAATAGTAATAGTAAGAGTAAGAGGAATAGTAATAGTAAGAGTAATAGTAAGAGTAAGAGTAAGAGTAAGAGTAATAGTAATAGTAAGAGTAATAGTAATAGTAAGAGTAAGAGGAATAGTAATAGTAAGAGTAATAGTAAGAGTAAGAGGAATAGTAATAGTAAGAGTAAGAGTAAGAGTAATAGTAGTAGTAATAGTAAGAGTAATAGTAATAGTAAGAGTAATAGTAATAGTAATAGTAGTAGTAAGAGTAATAGTAATGATCATGATTATGATGATGATAATGACGATGATGAATATATTAAACAAATCCACTCCCACAAGGTGCTCAGGGCGCTTCAATATTTCCCTGGCTCTATCTTGGCTGCCGGTATCGGTGCTCAAAGCATTTAAGGAATTCCTTCCTATCGGTACCCATTGAACACCTGGGTGGAGAGTGGTAAATGTAGATTAATGTCTTGCCAAAGAACACTAGTGGGCTTGGCATGAGTGCGCACTGATGAATGACCAGCTGTCATGTCAACTGACTTCTTCGAAACGAAAAGTTGTTATGATATTATTATTATTATTTATGGTCTGTGCGCTCCTTTCGCTGTATAATGACTCTTTATGGGCTTCTTGTAATATACGTTTCTTTATACGTTTCTTTATACATCTCTTTATATGATTCTTTAAAAAGTTTCTTTATACGTTTTTTTATACGATTTCTGTACGAACATCCATAGTCTGAGCAGTCTATTCATCGTATCTGCTTCTTTTATGCCTTTCTGCAGGAGGCTGGTGAGGACTGTATCGATTTCCTGGTCCAGGAACTTGCCTGCGTGGACCAGACCGCATTACCCGCCATCCTGATCGAGATCAAGAGCATAGGGGACCGGCACAAGGGGATCCTGGGTCCGTACATACGACAGATCAGCATGCAGAGCCAGAGCAATTCCACTGCGGCTCGTATGATAGTCCAACAGTTGCAGAGGGACACGGTGGGCAGGTAATAATAACAATGAAAATAACTGGCTTTAAAGGTAAAGACCAGTTTTCAAAACGCCCCTCTCTCAAAAATAAAATAGAAGCTCTTATTACCAATCATGTGAAAGAATATGTTTTGACTAATACGTGATGACACAAATTTTGCCCGGAAAGCGCCTACTAATTGATATATTTGGTAAATTGTCATATCTATCCGAACTGGATAGATATAGGGTAGTCCCATATACATCTTTCTGTGTACAGTGCTTGTAACTTTACCAATACTGGGCCAAATTTCTTATCATTTTGATGATTGCAGAACCTTGCAGTATGGTACACACCAATACTTATATGCTAGATACCTTGAATACCTTGAATACCAAAGCTTCTGGAAGAAAGCCGTCTCCAGCTGCCAAGCTTCCAGGTCTAACTTCAAGGGGGGGGGGGGATGTCCCAGCTTCCAGGTCTTGCACCATAGTCATTTTACATCTGTATCTTGCTTGCTGGGTCATATCAGGATTGTCATAATTGGAGTGTCAACTGGGAGAAGGGTGAATGATATTGCTCCTTCTTCCAGTGTTTGTCAACCTTTTCTGATTGATTCAACAAGGTTTCTTTCACAATGCAATCGCATGATCAGAACTGGTCTATACCTTTAAAGACGCGTAGGAGTGGGGTCTCATGGGGAATTCTTCACCGTTTAGTTGCGTTTACACAATAACAGGTGTTGTCAATCACCAGGATTAGCCTTCAGTATTATGACCAACAGGCCGTACAGTGTATGTAATGCTTTGCACTTCCCATCCATTCCGCCATATGATAAATTCCTTTTCTCACTTTTTCCTCACTCGAAGACTCTCAGAGAGACTAGGGGGTATTGCTGTGTGCAGACTTGTACACACATTAATGGAACTTCCACCAGGAGTGGTAGCAGCAAATTATTGCCTTCTGTACATGGAAATTGATGCCCCAGTCCTTCATGAAATCTTGGGAATCCATATATAAGGGATTTGTTTTTAAAAAAATATACAAAAGAAAATTTGATACTCTTTTTCACTTTATTTAATATGTATGATGCTGTACTTAAACCTTTTCATTTCATTTGTATGTATCATAAAATTTCATTTCACAGACCATTAATTGTGCCTAAGAAATTAAAAGATATACCACATTTTCTTCCTTACTCAGAGCAATGTATGTGTACATGTATTGCAAAATCTGTCTATGAAAATAATTTGTATGCCAAATGAGGTTTATGTGTACAGTGATCACATATCTTTACACTAGTATTGGTTGTTTCTTGCAAATGCCAGTTTATTTAAACTTGCTGTTACAAATGTGCTTTCCTTTACAGTGAACATGGGCTGCACAGACCAGTGAGTATGATTGAACCAAGACATCTATCCCAGGATAACAGGCCATTCAGCGCCACCAATATCAGTCAAATGTCGGAAGAGAGGAAGAAATTGTACCGCAAAGCCCAAGGGCGCCCTCACACACGCAGCGACATGCAGGGTTCCTTGCAGCCCCTACGGCATCCGGGGCACGCATATTCAGAACAAGCCTTGCACCTCCACCACACCACGCCTCTCGGCGTCGGGCGTGTCAACTCAAACAGTCTGGGTGTCCTGGAGATGGCCGGGAGGAGCGAGAGCAAAGGGAGCGTGCAATCGAGTGCGAGCAACGCAACGGCGGCGCTCAAGTCGGGGCCGCGCAAACAGACGACGACGACGACATCACCTACGAGGAAGTCGGAATTCGAACGTAAGATAAACAACAGGCAGCACCGGGCCAGCAAAGGAAGCCTTAATCTTCAAGTTTCATTGACGACTTCTCCCGAGAACGAAAGTGCAACTTCGCCGAAGTCTCCCCCGTCAGCCTCGGCACAAACTCACGTTGAAGCGAATGGTAATTCCACGCCTACACGTAGGACATCCCTACAGGGCAGAGTCTCACCCTCGAGCACGACCACGCAGTCGCCAACGTCTCCAACGTCGCAGAACTCTCCAGGGATCAACGATGGCGCTCGGTTGAGCGTTGGACTTTCAATGACGAGCGGCGGGAGTAATCGAGATAGCAGTTTGCAGCAGTACCTGTTCAAGAGGCAGAGAGAAATGAGCAGTTACATGGATTCTATCAGAGATAGGATTCCCATCCCAGAGGAATGCACAGTGCAAGGTCAGTCAGTCAGTCAGTCATTATCAGACATGCCTCCAAGGTTATTGGACATTTGCTTCTGCAACAAACATGCATTCAGGACTCCTCAATCCTCCCTCTCTCACATGGTGCACCCGCAAGCCTACTGTATACATGCATTCTTTATACACACATGCTGGGCTTTATTTCGTCAGGGTTATAGGGTAACGATTAGGGGTGTAATTGGCTTCAGGGGCAAGAGTCAGGATTAGGTATACTGTTTGGTCCACACCTGAAGTTGGGACTTCGGTTAGCATCCGTAAGGTTGTCGACCCATGTGAGGTAAACGGTTACCTGGCAGGAATTAACTCCTTGAAATGCTAGAGCGCTGTAATGGCAGCCATGCTAAACCCGGGCTAATAATTTCCAAAGCTCTTTGGAAGCGCATAGAGACTATACAACAACCAAATATTATTATTAGTTGTATGCAGTACAGGACCAAGACATTGGTTATAGGACACATGTTCCTGGTCTACGTTTTACCATCTTTGCATATTCCATTTGCTCCATTTAATTTCAAATGTTTTTGTTTTTCAATATTTCTTCTCCTTTCCTTTCCAGAGGACATAAGGAACAGACCGGTAGGGAGGCTGGACTTCTTCTGCTCGTTAAAGGAACCTCATTGCCTCTACAGCACCCTGCCATTCTCCATGGAAACCAAACAAATGTTGCCATGGATACATCTCAAATATTTACATCTCCAAGTAAGAATATGCACAGTTAAATCCCTGAAATGTTTTTGTTGTTGGTTGTCCTCTTTAAAAAGTCCAACAGCAGGATGAATTGATGAAACTTTAACCTGTAGCAGTTCCCCCTTCAACTTGTCTCCCTGAAATTTCTTGTATCATCTTTTAAACCAGGATGGTGTGATCTACACACATTACATGAACAAAAAGAGAGGGAGAAATTCTTTTAGAAAAAAATTTGAGTCCGTATCTGTTGCATTGCGTTGTTCATAAATAGAGTTGATTACTAATCGGCCTTTGGAAATTTTGAACTGGTGAGTGTTTCACAAAGACTAAGATTGACTTTAGGTTGGACTTAACTATGGCAGGTCGTTCATGCCACTGTTTGCTCTCACCATTTACATTGATCTCTCAAGGGACGTACAAGTCTTAACAAATCTACAGAATTTACCTTTTTTGATCGCTCATTGTTGAAGGAAAAAATGTTATCTAAAGATCATAATTGAGAGATCAATGGTGATAGCAACTAGTGGCATGAATGGCCTGCCATAGTTAAGTCCAACTTAAAGTCGGTCATATGGGTCATTGCAAGAAAGTTGCGATTGGTTGCAAGTTGCAAAATTTGCAACTCAACTTTCTTGCAACACCCCCTAAATTTCCTACGATTTTGTTAGGATTAAAGCTTTAACAATTAAATTAAGTTAACTAGATCTAGCTTTTATGCCCCCTCTCTCTCTCTTACTAAAGGGGGTTGCAAGAAAGTTGAGTTGTGATCAATTGCAAATTTTCAATTAATCGCAAAACTTACACTTGATTTGAGGGATTTGCAATTGATTGCAACTTCTTGCCATGCCCCACCGGACTGTCGATCACAAGGTCTGCGGTTCGAGTCCCGCCACTGCATTAATGTCCTTTGGCAAGACATTGATCTACAATTGCCACACTCAACCCAGGTGAGGTAAATGGGTACCTGGTAGGATTATTCCTTGAAATGTACTGTGCGCTGATAAGGCTGCCGGAGCTAAAGCTAGGGTAATAATTTCCAAAGCTCTTTGGAAGCGCATAGAGATGTTATTTCATGACGTATTACGCGCTATACAAGAACTGAAATATTATTATTATTATTAGTCTTTGTGAAACACCCCCCAGATATGTTGTAACCTTGTAACCATGTCTTTGTGTGGCAGGCTTCCTCTCCCACCCCAGTATCGCTGGACGATAATGCAGTGCAGAGTCTCAAGAAGAGCTGGGAGAAACAGAAGACCGTCGGTGGCAACATGACCTTCCTCAAACTCATCACCCAAAACTTCCCACAAGCAAAGGTGAGAAATATGTTCACACACTCGCAGGACAGGCTTTAAAGCCCCACTGTCCTACTTGTAGCTACTTGCTCCCTCTATATAGAAAACTTCCCCTATCGGTGCCTGTTGGTCCCCCATGATCCTCTTTTTCTTATGTTAGTTGAGAGCTGAGTTAATGAGATAGCCACCTGTCAGTGACCTCGCTGTGTGGTCTAATCCCTTCTGGCCCAGTAGTATTGACGGTCTTTAAATATTTTGAGGAGGGGGACACAACACTGATTGATTTCCTCCCCCGAATTGGAAACGCTGTTGCTGCATTCGTCAGATAAAAGTCTGATGTTTGAAACATATGTACACTGCAACACTTTGTTAAAGCCCCTCTGCACTAGTTTGGCATGGAGAGATTAGACCTCCTGCAAAGTCACTAGCAGGTGGTTATCTCCTCAAATCAGCTCTCAATTAACATAAGAAAAATGGCATCATGGGGGATCAACGGGTACCGCTATGGCATTGTTGGCTGTATAGAGGGTGCAAGTAGCTATAAGTAGTGCAGTGGGGCTTAAAATGGCAAATTTGCATGAAAAGAATTATGATTATGACATTTTCAATATGTCACCAATGTAAGGATTTTAATGCTAATTTTCAAGTGATAATTTCTTTGAATCAAGCCAAGTGGAAATGGGGGGGGGGGGTGGGCACAGTTTATGTGGCAATTTTGTTCTTTCTGCCCATGCATCCTTAGCAGATTAAATTCGATAGTTAAACATGAGTGCAAGCCTTGCAATACATGTACAGTATTTATGCTAATAAAGTTACCCACCTTATAATGAACAATTCTGCCGGTAGGATCTTGGTTGTTAAAGATAAACTTGAGTTCTGGTAAAAAAAAAAAAATTCTCACAGAATCAAACGAAACTCACACTGAATGTTCAAGATTACAAATAAATGTCATTTGCCAAACAATTTTGGTAGGAATGTAATGAGCATAGAAAGATAAATCAAGATAAGTAGGCCTGACACCATGTGTGTAGTCCCATATACATCTTTCTGTGTACAGTGCTTGTTACTTTACCAAGACTGGGCCAAATTTATCATGATTTTGATGTCTCCAGAACCTTGCAGTATGGTACACACCAATACTTACATGCTGCATGATCAACTTTTTCTGATCCATTCCACACCTTTTCTTTCACAATGCAATCGCATGACCAGAACTCACCTTTATATTTAATGATTGTGCAAGAGCCTGACTGGATGTTTAAAACTGCAAAACCAGAATTATCCGCTCACACATATTTATGTTTAATTTGTTATCAGTTAAATTCATTTCTTATTCGTCACAGGTCCAACAAGGTTTGATAAGGCAGCTGTGTCGAGCCAGCTACTATGATATGTTCACCTATAATACCAAGACATGTAACTGGACGTGTTTTCTCTGCAGCAGTCCAAATAAAATGGGTGAGTTACATGTTTTTTTAATCACATTGATTTGTGGGGAGATGAGTGAAGGGAATTGACTTGGCTGTTTCATAGACTACCACTGCAAAACAGTTACCCTATCCCCCCCCCCCCCTCCCCCCACTGCCCTACTCTCTTAGGACAATTATAGACCAGTTCATAATTAGCACATGGTTCAAATGACCCTGAATATCAACAGATTTTTTTTAGAGAGGGAGAAGACAGCTGCATAGACATAGACACTAGGAGATGATTTTTAGTCATGGTTTTTGTAAAATATAAATGTTAGATATGCGTAGACTAGTGACATAGGTCAATGTGAAGCTTGTATGTGCAACGAAGATGTCTAGTGGGCAGTGCAGTCAACCTAAGGCCCCCCCAAAAAAAAACATGTTTAGGGCAATTCCACGGTAACGGAAGGACACTCAGACAAGATTTTTGAACTTCAGGTTCATACTAAAAGAACTGTTTTATTAGTATAAGATGTGAAACAGTACAGATATAATACCTATATAAGTGCCTTTAATTCTCCCCAAAAAAATTGTCATAAAAGTTAAGTAGTTTAAGAATGTGCATATTAATTATCTCGGTAACGGAAGGACATAAAAATGGACAAGGTTTTTCCAGTTAATTAGTGTTTATCCAAACTTTGTGAAGTTGATGAAGCTTTTCATTTGACTGAAACACATTTTGTTCCCCATAGTTTAATACATACAATAAAACATTTCTTTTAGTATGAACCTGAAGTTAAAAAATCTTGTCTGAGTGTCCTTCCGTTACCGTGGAATTGCCCTTTAGCGTCCTACTTTTTTTCAAAAATAGGAAGGAGGAGGCCCTTTTTTTTCTTCAAAATGGCCGCTCGGTAAATTTTCATTGACAGTCAGGCTTTTTTTTCAAGATGGCCGCCGGCATTTATTAAAATTTATTTTTAATCAGAAATAGATGCATTTTAGCAGTGTTTTTCATGTTTTTTCTTCTTTAAAAAAAAAAATTCAAAATTTTTTTCAAAACATGTATCTTTTTTTTAATGGCCTAACATCGACTCTAGACCTAGAGGTGTTGTTAATGTGGGATGCAAAGCAAATAATCGTATCTGGCGGGTGGACAACTGTCAACAAATAGCCATCTCAGGGGCTATACAATCTTCCCTAGCTGGTAGGTGAGGCAAGGTATTGAGGGTTCAGTGACACAAAGACGTAACTCCATATTTTGCCAAAATGACTATTTGATATCAAACTGTTCAGAAAAGTGTGGGCTTTCCAGGAAACACAAAGACTTAACTCAGTGACACATCAACCACTTTTTGTCAAAATGGAGTCTTTGTGTCACTGACCCCTCAATATTGGCCCAGAGATCACCTCGGCGATTAAAACCAGTAGTGTGTCCCATGGCCAGGGTCGTCAGTAATTATTTGCTTATTGTTTCAACACCTCTATTCCTTATGATGCCTTTATAAAAAGTATATCCTGTAAAGGTATATCTCTATAGAACTATTCATAAGGGACTATTTTTTACTTCTTACGGACGCAGACAAAATGGTGAAGCTCGGGGCACCTGGTTCAATGCCATTTCAAATAAATGCTGAAGGTACTATGAAACTATTTTTGATCCTATGTCGTGGTTCAACTGTGTGTAAATTATTGGGAAGTTTCAAGTGGACTAAATATCGTTTGTTGTGTTAGAATTGGATTTTTTGTTTCTCACTCCTATTGTCACTCATTGATAACTCTTTTTGTTCAGAAAGCACACTTTTTGTTAAAAGAATATTTGCCTTCCTCTGTTATAGAATTTTTTTGTCTGTTTGGCACACACACTGTAAGGAGAACTCAGTTTTTGCTCTGGATTTTTGACATTTAAAAAAAATCCTACAGAGCACAATTTCACTTGATGTTCTTTCTGCCTGTAATTTTACTTACTTATTTCTTTTCTTTTTTCATTGTTGATTTTTATGAAGTAAATTTGAAAAGACTTGAAACTGTGTTCAACCCGTTAAAGTTCAGTCTTGAAGGAATCATGGCTGGCCTTGATAATAATATTCAGGACTCCCGTCCTTGGCCTTAGACTTAGCGTCACAATGCGGTGCCTTGGACTCAAGCACAAACTATGTCTTTGGTGACTCCTGCAGAGTCCTGGGACCTTTTTTACAAAGCTCTTTTTCAATAACACTTGACAAAAATCAGTGAAAAATCTGCTGATAACCAATCAGAAGCAAGGATTTCACTAATTTATAATGAAAACTGTCATTTGTCACTGATGACAAGTTTTGTGAAATGGGGCCCAGGTCTAGACCTCTTAATCATTACATAAATGTACATGTACTGTACTTTGTAGAAGTAGCCTTCTTATTTTACGGGTGTCTTATTATTATGTCACAGGTACCGGTACTCTTTTAGAGTGAGAATTAATGTGGCTGATTTGTGTATGAATTGTGCTCTGAAGTTGCTAAAAATCAAAATTTTCTCCTGAACCAAACTAAACAATTTTCTCCACTAAGCCGTACTTCATGTAATCGTAAATGGTATAATAGCCCAGGAGATTTTTTCCCACAGGCAAGATTGTGTAAGAAAATTGTGACGCATTGCACCTAGAAAATCACAAAATACCCCCTTATAAAAATGAAGAGGTGTTGTAGTTGTGTGGTTAATAATTTTTTACTGGATATGCGAAGGTCATGGGTTTGAGCCTCGGCACAGTACTAATGTCCGTTTGCAAGACATTACCTGTGCTACTGTCCACCCAGGTGTTAATTGGGTTCTTTGTGTGAAGAAATGCCGTGAATGCTGTGAGCACCGAAATCACTAGCCCTGCGAGAGCTGGGGTAGTACCTGAATGCAGTCGCACCTTGCACTGTGGATATTAGCGCTAGTATGAAACTATCAAATACATCATCATTATAATTAGTAGTAGGAGTAGTAGTAGTGTTATTGTTAATATTATTATTAGTGCAATTATTGTTATTATAGTTGTTAGTATTATTGTTATTATTATTATTGTTTTTTTTAATATTTACTATTGTTTTTATTAAAGGTACTATGTCCCCAAAATGAAAAGGTTAAATTCCAACGGCATTTGAAAGACAATACTAATTTAGAACTTCCCTCAAAATGAAAGGGCTTGAAAAATGGCTCTTAATGGGAAAATAACGACCATTAGTTGTCGAATCTACTTAAGTGATTGCAATCACCTAAGTAATAGTATAATTTTCAAACCCTTTTACGGAATGGTCCTTCGTTTTGTGCTGCGCAAAGATTCAGTCAGTTTAATTTTGGACATTACAAGTAGAGGGTTATTAATGTAGACAAATGTGCATGTGCCTGTTACAGCTCATTTCATGTATGTTATTACCAAAGAAAAAAAGATGTCAGTCAATCACTCAGTAGTGTCTGAGAGTTGAAGTCTAGCAAGTAAACGGGTTACCTTGCATAATTTTGAATATTAGGACACTGCTAATGTTTAAATTTCACAGATAGGACATACTTGACATATTCATAATTCCTGCAAAGTTCTACAACATTTGATGTTGGCTGTAAAAGGTAAATAGTATCTTTAATGTTATTATAATTCCTATGATATATTTCAGATTTGATTGCAGGGGATCAACCCCTCATCGAAGGTCAGCTGAAGGAGAAGAAAGTCCGCTGGAAACTCTTCAGGAGATGGAAAACACGTTACTTCACCCTGGCTGGAGAGAGATTACTCTACAGCAAGAACAAATCGGTGAGAAGGAGTGTGAAATACTACTACTGCTGCTACTGCTACACCTGCTGCTGCTGCTACTACTATACTACTAATACTACTACTACTACTACTACTACTACTACTACTACTACTACTACTACTCATGCTGCTGTTACTACTTTTACTACTGCTGCTACTACTTCTACATTTACTACTACTACTAAGTACTACTCATGCTGCTGCTACTACTACTACTACTACTGCTACTACTACTTCTACTACTACTACTACTTCTACTACTACTACTCGTGCTGATGTTACTACTTTTACTACTACTACTACTACTACTACTACTACTACTACTGCTACTACTACTACTAAGTAATTCTACTACTACTACCTGTCCTACTACTACTACTACTCATGCTGCTGTTACCAATATTACTACTACTACTTCTACTACTACTTTTACTACTACTACATTTACTCCTACTACTACTATTTTTACTACTACTTCTACTATTACTACTACTACTCATGCTGCTGTTACTACTTTTACTACTACTACTACTACTACTACTTCTACTGCTACTACTACTACCACTACTGCTGTTACTACTACTACTACTACTACTACTACTACTACTTCTACTACTACTACTACTACTACTACTACTTGTACTACTACTACTCATGCTGCTGCTACTAATATTACTACTACTGCTGCTGTGACTTCTTTTACTACTGCTGCTACTACCTCTACATTTACTACTAAGTACTACTCATGCTGCTGCTACTGCTATCACTACTACTGCTACTGTTACTACTTGTACTACTACTACTACTACTTTTACTACTTCTACTACGACTTTTACTACTACTACTACTGCTGCTGCTGTTACTACTACTATTACTACTACATGTACTATGATTACTGCTACTACTATTAATACTACTACTACTCCGATTACTACTACTACTACTACGATTACTACCGAGAATAAAAATTGAATCGTAATAATATTAATGATAATAATGCATTAAAATAATTGTCATATTAATGATAATTTTATGATTTATAACAATGGTGATGATAATCATAATTATTGTGAGTGGCAGCGATTCAAACCCTTACCTAAGGGTTCATAATCCAGAAACTTATCCACAAGACCACGATTGTGGACATTGGATCATGGTTATATAACTTACAAAAAGAACCTAGCAACGGCGAATATGGCGTTCTTCCTGCAAGCAGAGGCTTGTGCAGCTCCAGCGGTGTTCCGATATTTTCTTCGTTGACATTTGGTTGGGGCTTTATTCCATCAAAGATATAGTGGTAGGGTTGCAATGGGTTTTTTAAATTTTGATATAGGGTTATGGTTTGAGGTGAAGCAAGGAATTGGGTAAGTGCAGGTTATACACAGTAGACCATAGCAATAGTTGCAGGATCAAGTACATTGTGATAGATAGTGGTGGTTATTTTACCTGACAGCTAAGAAAGCAACAAATGCTTGTTAGGAAACAACCAGAAGACCAACGGCTTAAGGTCCTCTCCGAGGGGCCTGGTAATGAGGATTAATGCCTTACCAAAGGGCACTAGCGCATCGATTTGGTTTTGAACCCGGGTCACCGGATAACGAGACCACTGCTCTACCGACTGAGCTATCATGCCTCTCGCAGTATTGCGCAGTATTGCAAAGGCCTAGATTTGCTCTTCTAAAAGAAGTTTGATTGATCGCATCGAAAATTCTTGAATTATGCTCATACATGACGTTTCTTATGAGGGATAAAGTAATTACTATTGCCCTAGTATGTATAATGATAATATAAGTGTTAACATTACAGGAGATGCAAGGCACCCTAAATTCCTTGAGCTATTAAATCAAGGTCCAGAGTGTCAAGACCTTGCATCGACTTGACTACAGCATTCCGAAGGCTTCTGCGATATCTGCCCTTCTAGTAGAAATTTGATTGATCATGTGAATTGCTCTTTTCTAATGTATATAATAGAAATTTTCTGTGAGGGATATAATAACTATTATATATCCCACTTTAGAAATCTAGCCATCTGATTGGTCGAAATGGGAGTCGTAATTTTAGCCATGCCTGGTTACCTGTCAATAGTGTTTTGAAAAATGCCCTCATGCTGAGATCCCCATTGGTTTACGTGTTAAAATTGTCTTTGAGCAAGCACGGACACCATACAGTGCTTTTTGTCTGCGATTCCCAAATGATTGAAACTTTCAGTAATTTTTCCAGCGAAGATTAACAGACAGTATCTCAGATTTTCTGTGATGTTTTAACCAATCTTTACTCAATAAAAGGATAAGGTAAGAATTCTTGGTAGATTTTTGTTTCAATTCAGCATAATGAAAGACATATCCACCGCTTTAATTTTCGAGGTCTGGCTGTTTTATAGCCTCAAGGGAACGTGCACATCCTGCCATGAACCCGAGGGCCACCTAGGTCCAGGCCTCTCAAAGCAGTCAATATCTATATACTATAAGACTAGAATGAAACTCTCATCTTTAATGTTAACATTGCAGCAGATGACGGGGACCCTACCCATTGAACTAAGCAAGGTGCAGAGCGTCAAGACGTTGCGTCGGCGTGACCGCAGCATTCCAAAGGCCTTTGAGATCTTCACAGAGGACCAGAAGACGTACGTCTTCAAGACGCGGGACGGAACCAACGCTGAGCAATGGGTACAGTGCCTCACCTTGGCCATGCGGCAGCGTCAGGCTAGTTTCCGTAGCGATAACGAGTCAACAACATAGAGTTGATGCACACTAAGGGGAAGTGTTTGTTCGTGTGTGCTTTAACACATCATGCTAGAAGACCCCATGAACAGTCACCGAAGAACAGAGCGACGGCATGTGGCACACCTCCGCAATCACCTGGAGGGTGTTTCACAAAGATCCTAAGTTGAACTTATCTCTAAGTTGGACTTAAAAATTTTGGAAAACCGTTAGCATCTATGAAAATATTTTGTATAAGTTATTATAAAAGGCATAAAATG
>JAVYIG010016215.1:0-32224 GCA_035222895.1 Strongylocentrotus droebachiensis | reverse complement strand
ATTTTTCTTGGCCCCGCGCGGAAATAGGAAAATCTTGTCGACTAATATTTCGCTCGGGGGGGGGGGGGGGGGGGTAGTTAAGGAGCATTTTCGTTTTAATCCACCTTGAGCTCAAAACAAAAATTTATGGAGGGGGTTTAAACCCCAAGACACCCCCCCCCCCCCCCCCTGCGTACGCGCATGGATAGGGTCATAACAGGGTTATGTGAGTTTAAATAATGAACAAATCTTCATTATCATTCATTATAACCCTAACGGGGATATGCTGTAAATTTAGGTGGCAGTCACAAAAGGAAATCTTTCTATAATTCTAAAGTAAATTTGACCCCCCTCCCCCAACCCCCCTCCCCCCCCCCCCCCGGATTTTCCTCGTCACAAAAACATTATGCAATCTCAACCTTGGCCTACCACGTGATGTAATGTGATCGATCGCGAGGTTAAGCCGGCCGGTGGATCCCGATCACGCCCCCTTTACGAAAATGGCGAACCTCAGTGTCAGAGACGGCAAAAGAAATGCAAGATCTCCTCCAACCGAAAATATCAATCCTGATATTGCAGAAGAGAGGGAAAATGCCAAATTTGATCCAGTAGAACTGACCTACGTGATTGATGGAGGGAAAGAAAAAACAGAAAGGCGTCGATTTTTAGGTGAGTCCAACCGACTCTTCGACGTCGTGTGTAAACTCTCGATGACTTTGACATGTTGTCATTGCATTTGCAGTGCAATAGCCCTGGCCCTGCACTGCTCCTCAGCGCGCTGCAGAGAGCTGAGGCTGAGCTAGCAGTCAAGTGAGGAGAGAGCTCGATCGAGCTGAGCTGAGAGCAGGGAGAGTCATATCTCCCTGGTATGACATGGGCGCATCCATTCTCTTGATAAATGATAATGTGACGTACCTAAGCTTAGTAAAGACTTCCCAGGCCCAGTGTGGTCACTGGCAGGTGGTTATCTCATCAACTCAGCTCTCTATTAATAGGGTGTCTGATCGCGCACTCAGTTTTGTGTGCTAAAATCTTCCCCATAGAGATTGCACACATCCCTATGTAGGTCTAGTCCATGTGCATTGCGCGCTCATGCAAACTTGGTCAATGATTTTATTACCAAAATGAAATTCAAACCAATATAGACTATCTCGTGATCCTGAAGGTGATACTCAATAAGTGAGGTGTCATGAAAGAGCAGGTTTTTCTCCACATTCCGCAAAGGGGCTCACCCCCAAAATTCTAAAAATATCTTGCTTAAAACAGCGATTTAAACATTGTTTCCATGGTAACTTGGAGATTTACCAATTTCATGAATCGAGCCCCCAAGGAATAAGTTGGGCCAGCTGTAAGGAATATATCCATGCGCTTATTTTTTTTTCTAGTCCCAAGGGATCACGAGGCCTTTCAGTTTGAAAATACCCTTACTCCACGTTTTGCCTATTGTGCTGTACAACTTTTGAGCAAAAATTATACCTTGGCGTGAACCACTTTTTTGTCCATTCTGACCAAAATGCTATGAATATTGCAGAGTTTTTGAGGGGCTGTATCTTTTGATAGAAACATTGGTGAGTTTTGAAATTTGAAATGTATTATACTGATTACATTTTTTATTCAAATATCCAACAAAAATGGTGAAAAACAATCCCAAATTGAAAATTGAAAAATCGTTCAGACACCCTACTATTAACATAAGAAAAAGGGGATCATGGGGGACCGACAACGTGTACCGCTTAGGCATCGTTTGCCATATAGAGGGCACAAGTATAGTTTTGTCCTACTTTAAGGTAATAGCTGGGTGACAACATGGCATACATGTATGATGTAAGACTAAGAGTGATATCAAACAAACCCACTTGCAACGGGTTGTGAATCTGCTCTTCCCACACATTTCGAACAGCGCACATTGGCTTCTTTCGAAGTTTGCAAATACCCTCCCTGCTCCATTCCTAATTGTCTACAAAAGTGCATTGCGTAACCTCCCCTCACTAACCTGTATGATTTACTTCAGTCTCTGTAAAGAGGCGTTGGTGGAGCCAGACATACTCTCAGTAACTAGAACAACGACAGATATCAGAGACTGAAGCTTTCGGACTAATCTTCGGCATGATTGAGCGGCTGTATTCCAAGTGCACAATGTCATACTGAAGGTGTCAAGTAGGTAGTGCAACTGTGCAACACTGAAATGTGGTGATGCGAGATGCAACGCATGTGGGATGCTAAATTTTAGTGAGATAATATCAGGTCACTCACAGTGAGAATGGGCAAGTGATTATTGCTCTAAAATTTAGCATCTCGAATGTCAAATTCATTCACGCTCTTTTGCGGTAGAGACTGCCTGGAGGTAACTCTAAATTAGCTGAATATGATGTAATCATGTGTATGGGCATGTCTTTTCAGACGAGATAAATTCTTGCCAATATGATTCTCAGAATACAGATTCCAAAAGGTTTAGCGGTTGTTTTATGTCACTAACTTACCAAATCTTTTTTCTTCTTATAAGAAAAGATCATTATAATTGCACCCTTATACATTCTACATACACCTCTGCATAGATAATCACAGAATGGAGACCCTTGACTGAAAACTTCAATACCTTTAACTGAAGGTTGTTGCACTGAAGGTTGCACTGAGACTATGCCTGGCTCCACTGACTGCCTCTACATAGAGACTGAAAGTTGTCCCATGGCGTAGTGTGTGGAATACGAGTGGGAAGAATAGATGCTGTGATATTTTTCACTTACAATAATTATATTGGCCCATCTCTATTTTCTCTTGGTACAGAATCGGAGGCCTTGAATGATCCTGTCTTTGACGATCCGGCGGACATCGCCTTCTTGACGGACGAGCAGCGACACACTAACAGTGTGAGGAAATCACTTCACATGGTACGCAGGCTTCAGGAAATGGAAATCACCAACCACATGGAGTCCCACTGGTTTAGAGTGTAAGTGCACAGAACATATTATGGCCTGACATGAAACTTTCTCAAACAATGAAAATAGCGGCTGATGGAAAGAAACATTGGCAAATTGTAAATACTCCATGTTGTGATTTATATTTCAATAATTAAGAGGTATTAGACTCTGTGAATCTTACAGCATGAAACTTTTGTGAATCTTGACCAAAGAAGAAATTCACAAAGTTTTATGCACATGAAAGGTTATTGTTTTACAGTATATTGGGGAAATGCAGTATTATGTAGCTTTTGCAGATTTGAGAAAGTAGATTTGATGTATAATAGAATTTAATCATTTAATCATCGTTCACTGACTTCTTGAATCATTCTAAGTTGGTGAAAGAGAGGAAGGAAAAAAAGGAAAAAAAGGAGGGGAGGCTCAAAAGGAATTATCGGGGTCAGAATAGTTATCATAAGTTGCTGTTTCAGTATTTCAAAATATTGATATGTGTGCAATTGTTGTTGTTGGCCATAACAGAGCAAACACAGGCATAGTTCTATAGACCAGTGTTTTTCAACCAGGGTGCCGCAAGACATCTATAGGGGTGCCGAGAGAGAAATTTAGTTGCATCAAAAATTATTTTGGATTAACGATGATTTGTGAAGCCCCAGATATTAGAAATCGTGAGAGTACCTAATTTAATTAATTCGTGAATTTCACTAAATTGTATTTTAAAGATAAAAAGCATATTTTGTTGATGCTCATTTTGCACGCTTGCATTATTTAGATATGAGAGATGCTCGAATATCCTCATATTGATGTATATTTAGCGGTGGAATGCCTGCATCAATTGTGTTGATTACACATTTTTTTTGGCTCACTCGCTTTGCTCGTTCGGAAACGAGGAACTCAATAGATTTCAGAGTAATGCACAAGTAATATTCTGTGATGAATTTGGCATTGGGATGGCAGGAAACTTTTTATTAATGAAAAGGGTACCGTGACTGAAAACAGGTTGAAAAAACCCTGCTATAGACGTTGTAGGACCCCTCCCCATTGGAGGGGGTGTGCACCTTTGCACCCCAAATGTTATATTCACCCCAACAAATTATCATCATGTACATGTGTATGCTGATGATTTGATTTTTTATTTTTCTCATAAAGAGCAATGACCGTATTAGAGCCTTTATCACTGGGCCTCCATGCATCCATGTTCATGAACACTATTACCAACCAGATGACCGAAGAGCAGAGGTCAATATGGGAACCTGCCGCCAAGAATTTTGAGTGTATTGGGACGTACGCTCAAACCGAGCTCGGCCATGGTACATACGCATTATCCCTTTAATAACTGCCATCCATTGTATCTCATTGGATAACCAGTTATATCATACATACTGTATGCGTTACTAATAGTGTTATCCACAGTCATCTCAGGCATATACTTTCATGTAGTATTCTGCAGATTAATGTACCTCAAAACACTGCGCATTTCTTCTCATACTGACCGATAACCCTCAAAACGCTTTGCTATGCAATACAACATCAATTTAAAACGTAGGTTGATCAGCGAGTGTGACAATGGCAGGCTTGCTTTCTTCAACACTTTTGTGCATTATGAGAGTCATATTTGGCAAGGTCTGGTACATGTTCATGTATGCATGGTTCTTCGTTTCCAAGGGTTGCTAATTGCATCTTGACTGTATTAAACTGGGGAGGTAAAATTCTTATTTGATATTTTTTGAACAGGCAGGACATAACGATGCTTTCATTTGTTAGCTATGCGTGAAATCACCAGAGTCCTAAATATCATCATTAAAATGCCAGTTTGTCCAGCTTTGAAAACGTAACAAAGGGATAAAACCTTAATGCCTTTATCAATCTGGCAAGTCGAATGGGTTTCATTGCTCTCATTTATGCCATGCTGCATTGATTTTGGAGTTGGTGCACTAACTCATGGAAAGGCAAGGATAAAAGAATACATTTTAATCGGTGCATCGCTATCTTCTGCCAAAAATCTTCATGACTGGAAGTTTTACTTCTGGAGGTTATAGGAGACGATTCCCGTAACACAAGTACCTGTATATTGAGCGCAGGGAAATTATTCCTCCCCTATATTCCACACCAATAGGACTGACATCACACCGACAACACTCTGAGCGAAATATTACATTGCCCTGAATGCCCAAGAATCGGTCGGTTTATAGTCGGTGTGTGGAGTTGGTCTGGGGGTGCGACTGTGGTTTGAGGGACAGAAATATGAAACACAGTGCATGCATGTCATTTTGATTCAGCTCTGACCCTTTTTTCTTCTTTTTGAGGTAGTTACCATATCATGTTTGGTAGAGGCTTTTGCTTGCTAGTGTTACAGGAATCCTTGTTGTAACATGGGCAAAAGTAATTGACATGGGCCAAAGAAGTTGTTCAGTATGAGTATACCAAAGTTAATATGATATTATTTACTCCCGCTCATCTGGCTGGCTGACTGACTGGCTGGTTTGTACAGTGCCGTCCATCGTAGTGAGGAGATCGCCCTTAGCCTCCACGCTAGCATGTTCCAACTTACTGTAATGCATCAGATGACCGAGGAGCAGAAGGCGTACTGGCTGCGGGCCATCAAAGACTACACTCTCCTCGGAACCTATGCCCAGACTGAACTAGGACATGGTACACCCAGCACAATGCATGTCTTTCTTGTTCACTGCTTTTTCCACCCCCCCCCCCCCCCAAAAAAAAGGGTCTGGTAGTCTGGTACTGGGAATTCGCATCATTCATATCATTATCTTGTACCATCATCTCCAATTTTTTATTTTATTGATGATGAATTTTAGAAAGTTGTCCTTATAATTGACTAAAGCATCATAACATTTTTGGATTCATTTTTATAAATCTCTATATTTCAGTTATATTTCTGCATGCTATTCCCCCGCCCCCCCCAAAAAAAATATATATATAATTAAAAAAAATAAAAATAAAAAAATAAATAAATAAAGAAGCAAATCAAATTTTCATGCAATGAACAAAATTAAATCAGTTCATACTTGAAAACTAGTCGTCTAAAATTTGTCATTCACCTTGGGCTTCAGCTTTTGCAGAATACATTATTTTATATCTTCAGTAAAACCTTTATACTAACCTGAGAGAACTTGGGCCTGGGTCTATGAAAAAAGTGTGTTTTACCAAAAATATAATCGTTCCTAATCATTTAAATTGTACAACTGCATAGCCTGTTTCTTAATCTTCCGTATATTCACATCATTGATTTTCATTCGCATACATGCAACTGACATTTATTTATTCTCCAAATTTATTCTCTTCTCTTCCTCTTACTGTGAACCTATTGAAAATTTCAGAAAAATCTCTTTGCTCATATGGCTGACAGTACAGGACTTTAGGATATATATCTGAAGATCCTAAGACAACCATCCCTGGACAACAAACCCCTGGATGACTGGTCTCTAGCTCAAATACCCCCACCCCTGACAACTCCATGTACATGTACCATCTAGAAAACGACCATTATACCCTTGGTGACTACCCCCTAATACAAATACTTCAGGACAACGCCCCCGCCTTAGACTACTGAAGACAATGCATGCATTAATTGGGGTATTTTTTTTGTAATATGGGGGTAAATGGGGGTAGTACTCCAAGTGAGAGATACAGTTGTCAAGTGGAAGAGGCCGTATCCGGACACCTACCCCCTGGATATCCACCCCCGGATAACCATCCCCAGTCAACTACCCCCTAGGACAACTACCCTCTAGCACAACTCCCCCCCCCCCCCCCAGAGACAACTACCCCTGGACAACTACCACCCAGACAACTATCCCCTAGAACAACTACCCACTAGGACAACTACACCCGGACAATTACCCCTCAGACAACTACCCCCTAGGACAACTACACCCGGACAATTACCCCCCCCCCCCCGGACAATTACCCCCTGGACAACTACACCCTAGGATAGTTATCCAGGGGGTGGATGTCCAGGGGTTAGGTGTCCTCGAACCGAAAGAGGCATATCATGAAAGCTCATCCAACAACCAACCTAACCCATGTTTGAAAGCTTCAACCTTACTGACTGCATTAAACCACTCCTCTGCCATGATTCTCTGTGTCTCCTATCTGCAGGGCCGTACATAAAGTAGAAGAGGCAGCCCTCCTTCTTCACCCCACCATGTTCTCTCATGCAATCTACTCACAAATGAGTGATGAGCAGCACGTAAAATGGCTCGATGCAGCCTTCAGCTTCACGCTTCTTGGAACCTATGCCCAGACAGAGTTAGGCCACGGTACAAAACTTTCAAGATCTTCTGTGGGTTCACCTCTCTCCTCTTCCTCTTTTAACACTAACCCTACTTTCCTATGCTTTATTGAATCATTAATTGTGAATCATAGTCGCTCATAAATCCATCTATAATTTCATACCAATATCAATTGTTGTTGCCTCAAATTGCTAGAGCAGTTATCGTCTGTGCAAGTTGGCATGTCTGTATCTGGATGTAGATGTTTACGATGCAGAGCCATCCTGTGCAAAGCTAGAATCTTGTACAGCCAAACCTACGTTAACGATCGCCTGTATAGAAAGATCACCTTTCTATAGAGACCATGGTTTTTCTTTTCCCTTGAAAAGTGTTACCCAGTAAAAGAACCTGTACATAAAGACCACTTTTCTTGTCTCCCTTGAGTGGTCTTCATATGTAGGTTTCATTGTATTGTTACTTGTAAGGTAGTGGATTTAATGTGTGATATATGACACATGCTGTGGCGATGATTGCTCTATCATCAAAGTAAAAAAATAGTGATTAGTCTAATTCTTAATTTGGGATCCATCACTTTACCTACCGGTAGCCATACATACTAAACCCTATTGCTGCCCAAGCCCTGACACAGAGAACAAAGAAAGTAGAATCTGAAGTTATATTTATACAGTCAAACCTGTCAATAGCCACCGCCCAAGGGAAACACAAAAAGTGTTTTTGTAGACAGGTGGTCTAATTGTAGACGAGTTCCTTTAGTACCGTATATGTTTCAATGAGAATCCATTTTCAAGGGGGAAAAAAAAAGTGGTCTTTGTGGACAGGTGGTCTTTGTAGACAGGTGGTCACTAAAGCAGGTTTGACTGTACCAGGGAGGTGGAATCCATTCCAGCTCCCTGGCTTTACTGACAAGAAAGCAGTCAAGACGTACATTCATTTTTGTCAAATTTGTGAAAATCCCTAGGATTGCATGCAAACAGTTGGTAAGTTAAATATTTGCATGATATCAAAGTTACCATCTGTGCTGCTGCATATACAGTGCGTCCCATTTTATCATAACTTAATCACGATTATAATTGATAAATGACACATATTTGTAAAGCTTAGATCCTCCTCTTTCATTTGATGCAACTCATATGATACATATTTCATGCATGAGTGATTAAAAACGATTTGAAGAGAGCTAGGGTACCAAAAAGTCATTTGGCGAGCAGTATCTGAATTTCAAAATGAGCCAGAAATAACAAAGGTCTGTTTGTTTAAAATAATGCTTGCATTTCCATAATTTGATTAAACAAATTTGTTTTCACTGGCTGCCAGCCATAGCAACAAACAGAGTTGAAAAAACACTTAACTCTGTTTCGTTGACGATCAGGCATGCATCAAGTCTTTCGTCTTCTTTGTGCATGGCATGTTATCGTTGCTTGGTTATTATAGCATTGTTACATGTACAGTAGTTGGTGTAAATATTATCATTTAAGCCAGGTCATATTTATTTGTGGTATAATTTGGTGTTGACTTGTACATGTATACTCATTTCGGTATAAAAATTCAATATTTTAATATTGGCCTTAATGTTATGAAAGGTAAATGTTAATTCAATAAATATATATAAATTATAAGTTGATAATGAGAATTATTCAGATGCATATTCTGATTAATACAATCATTGTAATTACATATTTAATAACAGTGCAGCTGTTTATATTACAATACAGAAGGGAAGAACAATAATGCAGGTACTTTATAAAATCCTTGTAAATAAAATTACATTTGTTCAGTTCAGACTAATTTGTTGTAGGCATATTGAAGTTTTTAACCAGTTATCTAGTCACCTTAAAGATAAAGACCAGTTATGGTCGTGCGATTACATTGTGAAAGAAACGTTGTGGAATCCATCAGAAAAGGTTGATCATCTAGCATATAAGTATTGGTGTGTCCTGCAAGGTTCTGGAATCATCAAAATGATAAGAATTTGGCCAGTCTTCGTAAAGTTACAAGCACTGTACACAGAAAGATGTATATGGGACTACGCACACGTGCGCGACACGTGCGTTTATCTCTCACATAACAATAGATAAACTAATTTACCAAATGTATCAATTAGTAGGCGGTTTCCCGGCAAAATTGTTATCATCATGTATTAGTTAAAACATATTCTTTTACATGATTGGTAATAGGAGCTTCCATTTTTTCATGTTTTTTTTTAATTGGGGCTTTTTCAATGCTTGGTTTTACCTTTAAGTATGTTATTTTTGCCAAATGAATATTAACGCTATGTGCATACTTGTTTGTTCAAGCGAACCGCTGGCCCTGGCCTAGTTGTTGTGTTTGACTTATAGAATACACAGACTAGAAGTTAAAGCCATTGTTTAAAGGTGTACGAACTTTGCAATCTGAGAATTTTCACCAGTAGTCAGGAATAGAATAAGAAGCTACAGTCAGGCTGACAACCTTTTGTCAGTGAGTTGAATGGTCTAAGTAACTTTGTGGGGTCGAATCTTACGGGTATAATGGGGCGACTATTTCATGACATTCTCCCACACTTAGCAAAGGTGCTGGTAACTTTTCAAGCACATTATTTATGTCTTCCATTGATTTCTATTGAAATTTGATCTGCCTATCCAATTTTCCTTATCGTTATAAATGTTTATGGTGTATTATATTACTGAAAAAATGATTTATTTTACCAAACTTGCTGGTAACAATACCAATTGTTTATGCCAAGTCACCCAGACTATGATTTTCCTTCATTGAAAGTAGGTTCACTTGGCCTGTTTAAGTAGATTACGGTGACCCTTATCTATCTACTAGTATCTTGAAATGTGGTTCAGGATCTCTGAAGATGTGTGCAAACATTGGATCAATTTCATGATACTTTGTACGGGCAATCTATGAGAAAGTGCAAAGTTCTATGCGAAAGTGCAAAGTTCTATGCAAAAGTGCAAAGTTCTACGCGGTAATAAAAGCCTTTGTATAAGATGTATAGGCCAACTGTACATGTACAAAATACAAACTCTTCTTGATTTTAACATGTAAAATCAGAATTTTCTGGACATGAAACATTCAAACACTGGTATTTAGAGTCTCTTTTGTCATGAGAAATGTACGTGTATAAATTAAAGCTGAAATGTTATGTTGTGATTCAGTTATACATGTATAATAAGAGCTTGTGAAACATTTGGGAATCTGAACCCCTTGTAAAAGTTTGTACAATTTTTCTTGCTCCCCCCCCCCCTACCTCCCCCCCCCCCCCCCCCCCCCCAAAAAAAAAAAAAAAAAAATGCTCGCTTAACTGCATTGTATACTATAAGCTTTGCTTCGCTTTGGCTTGTGTTCATTGTATGTGCAGAATAAATTCACACTGTAGATAGGGTCATTTATTCAGTTCATTTTTACAACCCTTCTCTATCCATCACCACACTACATGTTGTGTTCTACTTATCATTGTGCTCTATTACTAACTTAATCTTTTCATCATTCATGTACATCTCATTAGTTAACATTTTATTTGTAACACATACAGTTTAAGATACATGTAGACTTTGACACTAGCAAGATGTTTGATGAAGTGCAATTCTTAAAATGACATACATGTAGTACCTTATATCTGATTTAGAAATAGAATTTTAAAAAGAGAAATTATTTAATATTTTTAGGAAGAGAAAGTACCAATAATTTGATTTGTTATGTGCTCATTTTGATAGATTCTTGTAATTTAACTTGAAATGAACCCTTTTTAAAACTCAAATATCATTGATTTCCCTTTAGTTTGATAACTGGAGCTTATTATGCCCACAAGATTGAACATTTTCTTTACTTGATATCCATAAGTCCCTATGATAGAGCTAATGCATTATTAAGATTGGGCCCTCTTGAAATGACCCATGAAAACTGATCTTTAGCATTTATAATATTGAGGGAGATCAGAGTTCATTATAGTGCTTCACCCTGTGTATGTGCTCTAGTTTCACCCGGTTCTCCACATTCTCTGTTTTGCACTAGGAACCTTTTTGCGTGGACTCGAGACAACAGCCACTTATGACCCAACGACTCAAGAGTTTGAGATCCATTCACCTACCCTCACCTCCATGAAATGGTGGCCCGGGAACTGTAAGTGATTCTATCTCTCTCTCTCTCTAACATTCCATTTCCTCATTTATTTCCATCCCCTCTCTTTCATCTCTCTCTTTCATCTCTCTCTTTCATCTCTCTCTTTCATCTCTCTCTTTCATTCTCTCTTTCGCCTCACTTCTGCTCTCTCTCTTTCTTTCTCTTCCTATCTCGCTCTCTTACTCTCTTCCTATCTGATCTATCAATTACTCTTCCTTTCCCCTCTCTTTCTGTCTTGCTCTCTTAATCTCTTCTTATCTCTCTCTCTCTCTCTCTTTCTCCCCCCAAAATTATGCAGTTTTTCATCAACCTTCAACAATGTTACCAAGTCACTTTGATGTTATAAAGAATAGTTTAACCAAGATACATGTACCAGCATGCATGCAGATTTTTTGTTTGTATAAAGAGGAAAACAAGAGAGAAGAATCAGAAGTATATATCTGTAATGCAAGATACATATACATGTAGGTACTGGTACTTGTACATGTTTGTACGTGTCACTGGTAGCACCCACCTGCCCGTACAAGTACCTGGAGGAAAGATAACTCTTTGTTTTTGTGGCTTCCATTACACCAAAGTGGCTTTGATATTTTTTGCCTCAGTGATTTCATGCATGTAAAACACTTGGGTCAGAAACTGTTTTTAAGTTTTGACTGATATAGTTCTTAAATGTTTATCACAAGTATGACGTACATTTTTTTTTCTTTAACATGCTCATGCTCTAAATATTCTTTATACAAAGGCAATTAGTCTTCATGTGTGACTCTTATAGCTAGGCTAAACATAACTGTCTGACTGCAGCAATCAAAGCAAATAACTCTTTTACACCTGTACACACCCTTCCATACATGTATATCTCTTCGCTACAGTGGGTAAGACAGCTACTCACGCCATCGTAGCTGCCCGTTCTTAATATTCTTTATACAAAAGCAATTGGTCTTTTTAATATGTGACACTTATCGCTAGGCTAAACATAACTGTCTGACTAGCAATCAAAGCAAAGAACTCTTTTACACATGTAACACACCCTTCATATATCTCCTTGCTACAGTGGGTACTCATGCCATCGTAGGTGCCCGTTCTAAATATTCGTTATACAAGGACTAGTCTTATGTGACTCTTATAGCTAGGCTAAACATAACTGTCTGACTGTAGCAATCAAAGCAAAGAACTCTTTTACACCTGTACACACCCTTCATATATCTCCTTGCTACAGTGGGTACTCATGCCATCGTAGGTGCCCGTTCTAAATATTCTTTATACAAGGACTAGTCTTATGTGACACTTATAGCTAGCCTGAACATAACTGTCTGACTGTAGCAATCAAAGCAAAGAACTCTTTTACACCTGTACACACCCTTCATATATCTCCTTGCTACAGTGGGTACTCATGCCATCGTAGGTGCCCGTTCTAAATATTCGTTATACAAGGACTAGTCTTATGTGACACTTATCGCTAGGCTAAACATAACTGTCTGACTGTAGCAATCAAAGCAAAGAACTCTTTTACACCTGTACACACCCTTCATATATCTCCTTGCTACAGTGGGTACTCATGCCATCGTAGGTGCCCGTTCTAAATATTCGTTATACAAGGACTAGTCTTATGTGACACTTATAGCTAGCCTGAACATAACTGTCTGACTGTAGCAATCAAAGCAAAGAACTCTTTTACACCTGTACACACCCTTCATATATCTCCTTGCTACAGTGGGTACTCATGCCATCGTAGGTGCCCGTTCTAAATATTCTTTATACAAGGACTAGTCTTATGTGACACTTATAGCTAGCCTGAACATAACTGTCTGACTGTAGCAATCAAAGCAAAGAACTCTTTTACACCTGTACACACCCTTCATATATCTCCTTGCTACAGTGGGTACTCATGCCATCGTAGGTGCCCGTTCTAAATATTCGTTATACAAGGACTAGTCTTATGTGACACTTATCGCTAGGCTAAACATAACTGTCTGACTGTAGCAATCAAAGCAAAGAACTCTTTTACACCTGTACACACCCTTCATATATCTCCTTGCTACAGTGGGTACTCATGCCATCGTAGGTGCCCGTTCTAAATATTCGTTATACAAGGACTAGTCTTATGTGACACTTATAGCTAGCCTGAACATAACTGTCTGACTGTAGCAATCAAAGCAAAGAACTCTTTTACACCTGTACACACCCTTCATATATCTCCTTGCTACAGTGGGTACTCATGCCATCGTAGGTGCCCGTTCTAAATATTCTTTATACAAGGACTAGTCTTATGTGACACTTATAGCTAGCCTGAACATAACTGTCTGACTGTAGCAATCAAAGCAAAGAACTCTTTTACACATATACACACCCTTCATATATCTCCTTGCTACAGTGGGTACTCATGCCATCGTAGGTGCCCGTTCTAAATATTCTTAATACAAAGGCAATCGGTCTTATGTGACTCTTATAGCTAGGCTAAACATAACTGTCTGACTGTAGCAATCGAAACAAATAGCTCTTTTACACCTGTACACACCCTTCCACATATCTCCTCACTACAGTGGGTAAGACAGCTACTCATGCCATCGTAGGTGCCCGTTCTAAATATTCTTAATACAAAGACAATCGGTCTTATGTGACTCTTATAGCTAGGCTAAACATAACTGTCTGACTGTAGCAATCGAAACAAATAGCTCTTTTACACCTGTACACACCCTTCATATATCTCCTTGCTACAGTGGGTACTCATGCCATCGTAGATGCCCGTTCTAAATATTCTTTATACAAGGACTAGTCTTATGTGACACTTATAGCTAGGCTAAACATAACTGTCTGACTGTAGCAATCAAAGCAAAGAACTCTTTTACACCTGTACACACCCTTCATATATCTCCTTGCTACAGTGGGTACTCATGCCATCGTAGGTGCCCGTTCTAAATATTCGTTATACAAGGACTAGTCTTATGTGACACTTATCGCTAGGCTAAACATAACTGTCTGACTGTAGCAATCAAAGCAAAGAACTCTTTTACACCTGTACACACCCTTCATATATCTCCTTGCTACAGTGGGTACTCATGCCATCGTAGGTGCCCGTTCTAAATATTCTTTATACAAGGACTAGTCTTATGTGACACTTATAGCTAGCCTGAACATAACTGTCTGACTGTAGCAATCAAAGCAAAGAACTCTTTTACACATGTAACACACCCTTCATATATCTCCTTGCTACAGTGGGTACTCATGCCATCGTAGGTGCCCGTTCTAAATATTCGTTATACAAGGACTAGTCTTATGTGACACTTATCGCTAGGCTAAACATAACTGTCTGACTGTAGCAATCAAAGCAAAGAACTCTTTTACACCTGTACACACCCTTCATATATCTCCTTGCTACAGTGGGTACTCATGCCATCGTAGGTGCCCGTTCTAAATATTCTTTATACAGTGCGTCCCAGAAAAAACGAAACCGAGAAGTATCGATGTTCTATTATAACTTAATCACAACTATAATTAATGAATGATACATATTTGGAAAGCTTAGAGTCTCCTCTTTCATGTGATGCTACTCACGTGATGCATATTTCACGCATGAGTGATTAAAAGCAATTTGAAGGAAGGAAACCAAAAAGACATTTGGCGGGCGGTATCTGAATTTCGAAGAAAAATTCACATTTCTAGAAAGTTGAGTTTCTGCCCTTTCGTATGATACCTCAATCAGGAAAAATGAGCGAGGAATGACAAAGTTCTGTTTGTTTAAAGTAGTGCTTGCATTTCCATAATTTTATTAAACGAATTCGTTTTCACTGGCTGCCTGCCGTATCAATAAACGAAATTAACAAAAGACTTAACTCCGTTTCGTTGACAATCAGCCGTAGACGAGAGTCTTCATGCATGGCTGATTGTCAACGAAACGGAGTTAAGTCTTTTGTCAAATCTGCTTTTTGCTACGGCAGGCACCCAGTGAAAACGAATTCGTTTGTTGAAATTATGAAAATGTAAGGGCTACTTTAAACAAACAGAACTTTGTTATTCCTGGCTCATTTTTCTTGATTGAGGTATCATATGAAAGAGCAGAAAATGAACTTTCTAGAAATATGAATTTTTCTTTGAAATTCAGATACCGCCCGCCAAATTACTTTTTGGTTTCCTTCCTTCAAATTGCTTTCAATCACTCATGCGTGAAAAACTCATCACGTGAGTAGCATCAACTGAAAGAGGAGACTCTAAGCTTTCCAAATATGTATCATTCATTAATTATGGTTGTGATTACGTTATGATAAAACATCGATACTTCTCGGTTTCGTTTTTTCTGGGACGCACTGTACAAGGACTAGTCTTATGTGACACTTATAGCTAGCCTGAACATAACTGTCTGACTGCAGCAATCAAAGCAAATAACTCTTTTACACCTGTACACACCCTTCATATATCTCCTTGCTACAGTGGGTACTCATGCCATCGTAGGTGCCCGTTCTAAATATTCTTAATACAAAGGCAATCGGTCTTATGTGACTCTTATAGCTAGGCTAAACATAACTGTCTGACTGCAGCAATCAAAGCAAATAACTCTTTTACACCTGTACACACCCTTGCATATATCTCTTCGCTACAGTGGGTAAGACAGCTACTCACGCCATCGTAGGTGCCCGTTCTAAATATTCTTAATACAAAGGCAATCGGTCTTATGTGACTCTTATAGCTAGGCTAAACATAACTGTCTGACTGTAGCAATCGAAACAAATAGCTCTTTTACACCTGTACACACCCTTCCACATATGTCCTCACTACAGTGGGTAAGACAGCTACTCATGCCATCGTAGGTGCCCGTTCTAAATATTCTTAATACAAAGGCAATCGGTCTTATGTGACTCTTATAGCTAGGCTAAACATAACTGTCTGACTGTTGCAATCGAAACAAATAACTCTTTTAAACCTGTACACACCCTTCCACATATCTCCTCACTACAGTGGGTAAGACAGCTACTCATGCCATCGTAGCTGCCCAGCTCTACACCAAAGGTAGCCGCATGGGAGTTCACATGTTCATGGTGCCGCTACGCAGTTTAGAGACCCACCTTCCTCATCCTGGTAAGCCATATGCATGTAAACATGAAGACCAGGCCTTCTCAACTAGTTTATTAGAAGCGCCAAAACAAAAAATTATTGAGGTTGAAGTGCCAACCTGTATGTTTGGTGACTGTGTTTCGAGGGAGCGTAGCGACCGAGCCGATACCGGGTGGGGTACAGGGGGCGAAGCCCCCGGAAGCTAGTGGATTTTAAGGCTTTTTTAAGGCCCAGATGTGGCATTTTTAACACCTTTTTGTTCCATAAAACATCAATCATAATTTCATATTGATATGAAATAATTAGTACAATTCCTGGCTAAAATCTACACTGGAAGTTAATTTATATGTAGTTATTTTGGTGCAATAAACACGGAAAATGTCAATATCAAGTGAAAATCAAACAAACAAAATGGCTTGCTTACATTTTGGGCTCAACTTTGACTGCGACTTTTTGATTTTGCTGAGTTTTTTTATTTTAAAATATAATTTTTTCTTTCTTGAATTTTATTTTTTAATTTGTATTTATTTTTTGGGAACAGCCGCGCCACTCTGACTGACCGCAAGCGTCACGAGTGGCGCGCGCGCCGCCAGTTGAGAAGGCCTGATGTAGACCCAACACATCGAGGGGTCAGTGACACAAAGACGTAACTCCATTTGGGCCATTTTGAATAAAAGTGGTTTATGTGTCACTGAGCACTTGGACCTTAAGGAGTTAAGTCTATGTTTCACTAGCCATTGACTTCAATGGGGTGTTGGGTGGAGTTAAGTCTTTGTGTTTCCTGGAAAGCCCACATTTTTCTAAGCATTTTGATATCAAATACTCATTTTGGCAAAATATAGAGTTACGTCTTTGTGTCACTTAACCCTCGATATGCTCTGGTGACATTTCCTTGCTGGCGACATTTGCTGCAACGTAATGTTTTTGGTACAGATGCTGGGTTAGAGTTCGGTTGAGATCGAGTCAGTAGGTTAGGTTTAGGGTTAGGTATGGTGTTGGTTCCAAGGGTGTCAAGAAAAGTTACAAGGAACGTTGACATGAGAATACAGGAGGGTAGTTTCATATTTATGCTCTCAACTGAGAGAACTGGTTTCATGATGATTATTGATTTCATTTTCACTTTTTGCAGTATTGGAATAAACTCATTTTCTGAAATGTTAGAATGAAAATAATGATTTTAGCAACTCAATTTAGTATTCATTGTGTTCCTTTAATTTTGTTATTGATGATATCATTAGGTGTTGAACTGGGAGACATCGGACCAAAGCTCGGCTATAACAACATTGACAACGGCTTCCTACGCTTCAACCACTATCGTATCCCCATAGAGAACATGTGCATGAGACATTCAAAGGTAAGACCTTTGACCCTTCACGATTCTCATTTGTTTATTTTGTACATTTAGATACATTTTGCAAAATGTGACACACTGACATATAATGGATAAAAAAGCTCACAAAATATTGTTCACCTTTAATAACAAGACCTCAACCTTCTCTCATTAACACAGGTCATGCCAGATGGTACGTACGTCCCTCCGCCTCACAAGAAGGTCAGCTATGGCAGCATGTTGCCAATTCGCAGTGGGATCGTGGGCAACACAGGTTGGTACCTGTCCAAGGGTTCCACCATAGCGACCAGGTACAGCGTTGTGAGGCGACAGTCTGAACTCATTCCTGGGTAAGTGGCGTTTTACTGTGGAGGTCAGGAGAGACCCTGTCCGCACTCAATATTTGATTCCATACCCATAGCTAGTTTAGAGTGAAAGCTGTGACATGCAACCACTTTCAAACATAAGGTCAATGCATGGGGATAGGAATAGTTCCTCTGATGGGCTTCTTTTGCATCAGCTATGCTAGGGTTGTCACATGTAATCAGACATATATATTGCAACATATTCTGGTGGGGAACTTTGTTCTTGGGGCAGGAATTTCAAAAAAATTTAAAATACTTCAACAACTCAAACTATGGCTCTATGCAATAATAGCAGGAACGGGGATTAGAAACATATACAGTGTGCTAATATTCATCCTTTGGATAGAGAAGAAAATTAAAGATGCTTTTTACTCTGTTCCCACTGCATAGGGTAGGATAGATTTTAGTATGACACATTGCTTATAGATACAATTTGTTTTAGTACAACACATTGAGGGGTCAGTGACACAAAGACGTAACTCCATATTTTGCCAAAATTAGTATTTGATATCAAAATGTTCAAAAAAATGTGGGCTTTCCAGGAAACACAAAGACTTAACTTTACCCAGCACCCCATTGAAGCCAATTGCTTCTGAAACATAGACTTAACTCCGGCCCAAGTGCTCAGTGACACATAAACCACTTGTTCTCAAAATGGCCAAAATGGAGTTACGTCTTTGTGTCACTGAATCCTCGACATATAGACCCTAGCCCAAGCAATCTATGTCTGTAGTAATCAATGAGTTGATTTTCACATGATTTATGGTTCTAATTCATATGTGCAGAACCAAAGAAGCCAAGATCCTGGACTACCAGAGCCAGCAACTGAAGATCTTCCCCAACCTTGCCACCGCCTTCGCCTTCATCTTCACTGGACGTGAGATGATGAAGCATTACTTTGAGAGCCTGGCCGAGATGGATGAGGGAAACTATAGCTCCCTACCAGAGGTGGGTATCATTTGTTCATTGGGCTTGTCAATACTTTCTATTATGGAGATTATTATCAATACAGGATCACTTTTGTTCATGATTATCTTCAGCTGTTAATATAAACTGAAATGCCTTATATTTCTGTATATCTGCATATATATGTTTTAATATATATATATATATGTCTCTAACAAGAAATGGTTCCTTTGTGGTTATCCTTGGGCATTACACAGTTGTATTTCTTGTTTCCTCTGTTCATTTTTATACTTTTAAATGATTTTAACTCTTTGCCTGGAAATTAATTGAATAAAAGAAGTAATTGCTATCTTACATGAGCTTTCTAGTGCCACTCTTTTATCTGTTCTGATAGCTCCATGCCACCTTGACAGGGCTGAAGGCCTACAATATCTAATGATAGAATTTGGTGATTTATATCAGTATTGATTTTTATAACACTCTGTCATATAAATACTTACCAATAATATCCAATGGCTTTCAATTTCTTTTTCTTTTTCTGATAGCTGCATGCCACCTCAGCGGGACTGAAGGCCTTCACATCCTCTGTCATGGCCAGTGGCCTGGAGGAGCTCAGGACATCCTGTGGTGGTCATGGCTACTCCAAGGCCAGCGGCTTCCCAGAACTCTACGGCACCGCGGCCCCAGCCAGTACCTATGAGGGAGAGAACACTGTCATGTTTCTGCAGACAGCCAGGTGATTTCGTTTGTTGTCCAAGTCGTTTTATCTGAGTGAAATCTTAGGTTGGACTTCATTCATGTGTATTGATGGACCGTTTGTCCATGAAACACATCAGAATTTGCCAAGATAGATCAATTTCATTCCTTCCAAGTGTATTTCTTCATTGAAGTAAACGTGTATAACTCTATCTCATACAACCCATGCCAATATTGTTTGCCAAACTGATCAAACAAGTTAAAAACAGTGAAATAATTAGGCAAAGGTAATCGTTTATTCACATAATTGTGTAATATATTTAACCTGTTTTATTGCAAGCCATCATGTACACCATGGTACATTTGCAGTTGGCACCACCTATCCAGTTCTTGGCATGTGCTGTCTCAGGGGAGTGTTTCACAAAGATCCTAAGTCGAACTTATCTCTAAGTTGGACTTAATAATTAATAATTATGGAAAGCTGTTAGCATCTATGGAAATGTTTTGTAAAAGTGATTTTTAAAAGGCTTAAAATGTTGATTCAAATCATTCATATTTTCTATTATCAAGGAGATTTCATGTTCTTGTTGTGGAATTTATAAAAAGTAAAAAAAACTCGATTTTGAATATATTTTATTTTAAGGCTACAAATGACTCTCCATAATTTTTAAATCCAACTTAGATATAATGTCCACTTATCATCTTTGTGAACCCCCCCCCCCCCAGAAGATGTACTAAATGGTTTTGAGTAATCATCTTTGTATTCTGTATCCTTCAGGTACCTGATGAAGGTTGCCAGACAGGCTGGGTCAAAAGATAAGCTGGTGGGTTGCGCTGCTTACCTCCAGTCAGATCTACCACCTCGATGCTTGGCTAAGAGACAGATGGATTTCCTCAGACAGGACATCTTGGTGGATGCCTACAAACATAGGGCCAAGAGGTAAGAACATAAGGTGTACATGTATGTTGTCATTGACCTATGTCTTTGGGTGAGCTGTCTACTAACTGTAGGCCGACCTTCCACCTCGATGCTTGGCCAAGAGACAGATTGATTTCCTCAGACAGGACATCTTGGTGGATGCCTACAAACAAAGGGCCAAGAGGTAAGAAAATAAGGTGTACATGTATGTAGTCATCGACCTATGTCTTTGGGTGAGCTGTCTACTAACTGTAGGCCAACCTTAGCTAAGAGGCAGATTGATTTCCTCAGACAAGACATCTTGGTGGATGCCTACAAGCATAGGGCCAAGAGGTAAGAACATAAGGTGTACATGTATGTGGCCATCGACCTATGTCTGTGGGTGAGCTGTCTACTAACTGTAGGCCGACCTTCCACCTCGATGCTTGGCCAAGAGACAGATGGATTTCCTCAGACAGGACATCTTGGTGGATGCCTACAAACATAGAACCAAGAGGTATGAACATAAGGTGTACATGTATGTTGTCATAGACCTATGTCTTTGGGTGAGCTGTCTACTAACTGTAGGCCAACCTTTCACCTCGATGCTTGGCCAAGAGACAGATGGATTTCCTCAGACAGGACATCTTGGTGCAAGCCTACAAACAATGAGCCAAAAGGCTACAAGTTAATGGAATAGGTTGTAGTGAAAGAGATACATGTAATGATTGGGTTGTGCTGCTTACCTACAGACAGACCTACTGAACTTGGCTAAGAGACATATGTCCTTCCTCAGGCATCTTGATGGCTAACTACACACACAGGGCCAAGATGTAAACATTAAAAGAAATGCCCGCATTGAGGTTAACTGTGCACCCACTAATTTCTATGCATCAAATCGTCTACTCACAAGTTACTTTTACCATGACTTTGAGTGTAACTTCAGTATCTCAAATTGGACTAGCTCTGTACCTGAGTTATATTTGAAGCTGATATTTAAGAAATGACATACTAACATGGATTCCAAAACATAAAGCGAAACATATTTTAGTAATATGTCCTTTTGAACCAAAGAATTAAAATGACCCATTGTCTGCATTTACTTCTACTTCTTCTACGTTGGTACTTGACAGGATCCATCAGTCAGGATATAACGTCAAGGTTGAAATGTCTGGCAAGGTGCTCTTGTGCAGTACAGTCAGTTGGTGTACTATGTACATTGAGGATCTGCAACCATTAATTTTTCTTTGTATTTTCTTTTCAGTGTTGTGATGTTAGCAGCAAGAAGACTCGGCGAAGAGCTAAAGAAGGGTCATTCTCAACCCATCGCATGGAACAACTGCCATATGTATCTTGTCAAGGCTGCAACGGTAAAGACAGTTCATTATTTACCTTTAATTGGATTGGACCATTTAATTTCATTGATTTTCATTTGATGGTGATCATGATAATGAAGAGGGCCTCTTGTATAGCACCGGTATTTGCCTTTGCTCTGCAGTTACGGCACTGCATCAAAAGGTCTCATAAATTTTAATTTAATATTTCAGTTTGAAATTCTGATCAGAACTCAGGAATACTTTGAACATTAAAATTTTGCTCATTTTTTTGTTGGATGAAGGGATGAAATCATGAGAAAGAACTCCTGGCTAGCCTAGCACACGGGGTAATGGTAGAGCACCTTGCTTAGTGGATATGTGTGCTATGAAAATATCCCATATTATTAGGAGTGCTATTATTAGTGTTTTAGATATGACCAGGGCCTGTCTTATAAAGAGTTGCGATTGGTCCAAATCGATCAAAAGTCCTCCAATCAATTGCAAATTTCCAGTCTCCTGTCTCCTATCTCTTATGTACATAGTTGCAATCGATATTAATGACAAAAAAGTTACCATTAATATCATATCTTAATAAGATGGGGCCCAGGCCTCTATGTCTCTACACCAAAGTATTTAAGTAATCACTTTCAAATTCTGTTGATTGTAACCAACAGGCCCACTGTCACCTGTACTGTGTGGAGAGCTTCTTTGATGGGGTCAACACCAGTGAGACTTCACAGCCAGCGTTGGATGCTCTCATGACACTATGCCAGTTCTATGCCATCTTCGGGATCAGCCAAAACAAAGGAGATCTGCTACAGGTAGGCATAGCAACCATATTTGATGGTCTGCATGTATTTGTATGTACAAGTGAAGGTGTTGTAGTCGAGTGGTTTAAGCACTTGAGCGCTCGAGTACTAAAACAAATAACTATAAACATGGTCTAACTGAATCATAAAAAAGGGCGAGGAGAAGAGACTATGTACAAAAGGAGGCGATAAGAGTGATACAGTCAAACCTGCTTTAATGACCACCTGTCTACAAAGACCACCTGTCTACAAAGGCCACATTTGTTGTTTCCCTTGAAAATGGTTTCTCATTGAATCATGTACTAAAGGAACCTGTCTACAAAGACCACCTGTCTACAAAGGCCACTTTTTGTGTTTCCCTTGGGTGGTCACTATAGACAGGTTTGACTGTACAAACATGGGATATAGAAATGGAAAAAGGGAGAGGGAGAGAGAGGGGGGGGGGGAGGGGGAAAAGAAAAAGGACCCATTTTCACTGAAAGTATGTCCCTTCTCTCTCTCATCTCTGAAGGTTTCAGAAAAAAAGAAAAGAAAAAAACTGATAAAATTATAAAATCTGGCTACAGGCGAGAAAGGGAAAGAAAGAAGAGTTGATGTTTATGAGCACATCACAGGGACATTCAATATTCAAATGCTATGACACATCGCAGTATTTTGCCAGTAATGGTTGATCTATTTCTCATGTCAGGATGGTTATATGAACGGTGAGCAACTGAACATGTTGGAGCGTCAGCTGATAGACCTCCTGGCGGTGATCCGACCCATCGCTGTGACCCTGGTGGATGCCTTTGATGTTCCTGATAAAATGCTTAGCTCAGTGCTTGGACGCTACGACGGCAACGTCTATGAGAACCTCTACGAGTGGGCCAAGAAGTCTCCCCTAAACAAGAAAGAGGTGAGCTTGTTAATACAGTCAAACCTGCTTTAGTGACCACCTGTCTACAAAGACCACCTGTCTACAAAGGCCACATTTATTGTTTCCCTTGAAAATGGTTTCTCATTGAATCATGTACTAAAGGAACATGTCTACATAGACCCCTTTTTGTGTTTCCCTCGGGCGGTCGCTATAGACAGGTTTGAGTGTAGTTATATTGATGATGTGTTAGCAATTTGACAACATCATCAGATTGCATAGCTGTCATTTTTGCTGTAATTTTACATAGATTAATGGTAAGGTATGTCAATCTAATAAGGTTCTTCTTAACATCAGACGTACCACATGATATGTCATTCCCATTCAAAGAAAAATATCAATTGCATATTGAAGGCCAGTAATTAGGAAAATTTCAGTATTGGAATTACATGAAACAATTCTTTTGATCCTGTAAGTATGTATGTGCAAATGAAGTCATTGAAATATTTTGTTTTCCTACATGTACTGGAGATTTTTGCACAAAACATTTGGTCTAGTTTTACTATTTCTCTAAGAAATATCTAACTTGCTGTTTTCTTACCTCCGATTCATGTTTATAGATGTCTGTCTGTCCTGCTTTCTCCTTAATGCAATACCTACAGAAATATTTGAGGTATAAGCCTCTAATTGGTGCTAAATTTTTCATTTTGTGATTGTGTAGCTTTCAAGAATAACTGAGTTTTACCCTAGCTCATTTAAGGTTTGAGGTGAGACATTCTTGTTTATGCATGAACCCCTCAGAACATAATCTCTAAACTTTCTTGAAGGCTTCAACAGTATACCCTATGAAATTTCTTAAGAATTTACACGTTTATTATCTCGTATCCATATTTATAACACACAGGTTCCTGATGCTTACAAGTACATCGGACCATTTCTGCGGGAGAACATAGCGAATTCCAAGCTGTAAATCAAGAAAGTGTATTCTTAGCAGCTGAATTGGGCTTCCCCACAGTGTAAGCAACAATTGCATAGTTTGATTTTGAGGGATGATTCACGTATGGTATTGAATTCATGGCATTGATAGCCATTTCATTCTGAAATATATTGTTATTACAGAAATCCCTGATAATACCGGGAGTATACCGGTATTTCAAATTGGCAACCCATGATATCATGTGATGGCAAATCAAAAAGAGGTGTTTTTATAACCGACATTGACAAAATATTGCTTTACTTGAAAGCTAGCTTTTCTTTTATCGTACGTAGGGGCAAGTTATAAGCTTCTACTTTGTCAAGTAAATAATTGTTGCGGTCCTATGAGTCATGCCTGACCCTTTGTGACCCTGTTGATGATGGTTCTGCAGAGTGTTCCTGTCTTGAACCATGCGATAGGCTGAGATGAGAGATGGACCTGCTGTTTACTGTCTTATTCTGGCGATCCATCTAAGTTTCTATCCACCTCATCTCTTTTATCCTTAATAGACATATATCTTTGTTTTTGTCTTACAAAATGAAAATACAATTTGGTGAAATTTTATAGGCATTTTCTTGAGAATACCTCTTATATGACAGTATTATGGTGCCAGTTTATAAGTGGTTTTAATCCTGAAGACATGTTTCATACAATAAGTTTAATTCTTCCTTTATATCTGTTAAGTGCTTCTCAAAAGAGATTCTGTTTGCTTCCTTGTTTGTTTCTTTAAGTGTAGTTTAAGCAACAAAAGAAAAATATATATATTTGAGTAGTTTTTTACAATTCCATTACTTAAAGATATATATATATATATAACAAAAATCTTGTTCATGACCAATAAAGACTGTGTATCAATAACATGAAGGTATATACTGCATTGTACAATGCTATTTTGAAATGATGACCATGGTCTGTGCCCATGTGATTTCAGTGAATGTATCATGGAATATTGAGCAAAACATTTTGTAGTTAGTGGTACTATATTTCAAGTTGCATACATGCATTTATAATGAATGGAACAGTTTGAGAATTATCTGATCTTTGATCTTGAAGCCAGAGTAGTCTATGAAGATTGGCATGATATCGTGATTATGCTTGTGTAATGCAATAATTAAATGACTGCCAAAGTATTGATGAATGGATGGACAGATAATATCATCTGTGAGAACTTGAAGGGTTTAAACTTTTTGACAAAGAATTTTATTCATGTCCCTTTTGACTCCCAGCAGACTGTTTGTATTTAAATAAAAATTGATGATTTTACCTCTTACCAAAGATATCATTTGCCATGGATGGTTAATCTTATGCTACAAACTTTGAGCAATTTCGATCTATGTTCTCCTTCTATTCAGTGTTGTTGTCTAGACGTGTGGTCCCGAGACCAATACATGAAGGAGAAATGTTAATCATGTGCATTTATCATAGTAGATTCCATGATTGGTCGTACCTACCTACCAAGACTAAGACCAATTCTGATCATGCTATACCACTGCTTCTGTTTATAGAACAAACAAAGAATATATATATATGGAGATTCTTGAGATAAAAATGAAAACCTTGTAACTAATGCAAAAAACTGTTAAAAACCATTTGGTTGTAGGAAAAACATTAAGGCATTGTATTCTTATGTCTTTGATTTTTGTCATGGATTATGTAGATGTATAGCAAGTGATTAATTTGTATGTGTGTAGTGGCTTAAGGAACATTTTATTGCATTGAATTAGCATGTCGAAAAAATATATGTTCAGAGCCAAAAGAGCATTAGTTTTATGCTGTAATTTACAAATCTATTGCAATATTTGCAACTACTTTGTAACGCATACATTTCACTTTATTACATCCATCCTTAGTTTTACTTATATAACACTTGTTATTCTAGTTAATGGCTTAGTACTTCATTTATTGCAAAGTTTAAATATTATTGTTGTCTTCTTTTTTCTTCTTTTTCTTGTTCTTCTGCTCCTTCTTCTTCTCCTCCTGCTCCTCCTCCTGCTCCTCCTCCTCCTCCTCCTCTCTCCGTCTCCTCCTCCCTCCTTCTCCTCCCTCCTTCTCCTCCCTCCTTCTTCTTCTCTTTCTTCTTCTCCTTCTTCTTCTCCTCTTCCTCCGTCCATTATTTGTGTATTAAACCACCTCTCAAAATGTATGTTATTACCTCTACTACTTACCTCTACTACATATTTGTTTTGAAATTAATTTAACCAATATTTTCCTAAATGTTAATATGCATTCCCAAATGAGTATAACCAAAGCTATCGTTTACCTGAATATTCAATGTTTCAATTATTGTATTGATACAAAGCTCTTTTTCCACCAGAAAAATTTAGGGCGATAATGCTTTTTTTAGTGAAGGATGTGAGTACATTGTTGATCGGATAATATATATAATATATACAATGTATGTTGCAATTGAAATATGATTGTAAAGTATTGCAAATCATGTATAGATAATTATGATAATTTATATTAAAAATCATGAACTACGATCGCAACTACTTCAGACTATCAACCTGAGACAATTTCAGTAGCCTTGTGCGTCACCTATCGAAATGGGTGAACATGACAATGACGCATTACGTAACATGATTTCTACGGGATGTAAAAAAGGGTATTGAAATTGCACTTGAGTGGATTTTTCGGAAATGGTTGCGATCGTGTTCGATCATAAATTAATCAACCTTGTGTGTGTATGGTAATTGTTTTCTATGATTTGAAGAATGCAACGTGACATGACAGAGAATCGATAGAGCAGGAGGGTGTGTGTGAGAGAGAGAGAGGGGGGGGGGGGGGGGGGAGAGAGAGAGAGGGAGAAAGCAAATTAAGGTTCTTTTTACACTATCTTCATCTTTTCCCGCTACCGTCCCCATCTCCCCTCAATCTCTCCCGTCCTTCTCTCTCTCTCTCTTTCTCTCCCTCTCCTCTCTCCCTCCCTCTCTTTCCTATCTCTCTCTCTCTCTCTCTCCCTCCCTCCCCCTCTCTCTCTCCCACCCCCTCTCTCTCTTTTTCTCTCTCCCTCTCTCTCCCACTCTTTTCTATCTCTCTCTCTCTCTCTCTTTTACTACCTTGTTACCACAATCTGCTACATTGAGCCCACCGGCCCCCTCTCAAGCTCGGCTAAGGTGACAAACTCGCTAACCGCCCTCCAACCTCGTCATGAAAATTGATCGCTCTTGCCCCTTGGCTCTTCCACACACTTCCCGGCGCTCTCTTTTCAAAATAAAATGAATGTATACTTTTCTTTATACCATTTTCCCTCTTCTCCTTCTCCTTCATCATCTTCTTCATCCTCGTCGAGTGGTGTAACTCGAGAACCTCTAGCCGTCTGTATACTACTTGATGGGGCACTCCCGATCTGCAAATTTGCCAGGATCCAATGCAAATAACTCCCGACATGGGAAAATGAATACCACGGTGGTTAGGTCGTAGCTGCGAAAGCGATCGCATTAGCAATTTCGTCTCGGACTAATTTAAGAAGTAAATATTTCATACTTTTTACGAAAACCCCTTGCTAGGGTTTGTCGGTCTTTCTGCATATTTTAATCAGAAGTCTAGATGTTGCCATTTTGGAGCGCTGTCGCTTTTTACACCACTTGATTGCATTAAATTAGGATATTGTATTGATGGTTTGCTCCCCCCCCCCCCCGACGATTTTACATCCTCGTTTGGACATGTCGGTTGGAATTATAAATATTTGCATGACATTATTGTAAATAAAAGGATTGGTGGTTTGACCACTTGGATGGAGATACAAAGGTTTAAGGACCGAGCCCCGGCACGGCGGCATTAATCATATATTAACATTTGTCACTTCAATCCCAGGAGAGAAATAGAGATCTGGTAATACGACCATAGACTTTGTGATCGTATGCACTCAACATGACCATATTATGGTCAGGGGCGTCGCTAGACCTTTTTCAGTGGGGGGGTGTAGAGGCCAACGATTACCGACAAAACTAGCCACCAATTACCGACAAAATTAAATTTCCAATATCTACAAATTAAACCCTATAAACCTGGGGCCGAAGGCTAAATTGTTTTTCCATGGACTATCTATAGTACTTGCATATGCGCAAAATGGTTAATTTCTTTGACGACATTAATATACGAATTATTTCTTCAATTTAGCCAGCATCATAGCTATATATTTAATGACGGCGCGGAGCTAGGATCTTATTTTAGGGAGGGGCGGTAGTGAGCAAGAGAATCACTTAAAAGCGCGCTCATTAGGGGGGTGTGGGTGATGGGCCTCCCGCGCGAAGCGCGGAAGCTTAGACGTTTCCTTAAATTATTAGAAAAAGAAGACGATTAATTGTACCGTTTTCGACTGGTAATCCTTGGCTGGATGAAGTTCCCCCCCCCCCCCTCCCGCGCGAAGCGCGAAAGCTTTGACGTTTCATTAAATTATTATAAAAAAAGAAGACGATTTACTGTACCGTTCTCAACTGTTTATCCTTTTCTGAATTCAGTATCCCCCCTCCCGAGCAAAGCGCGGAAGCTTTGACGTTTCATTAAATTATGAGAAAAAGCAGACGATTCGGTGTACTGTTCTCGACTCTTAATCCTTATCTGTATGAAGCTTCCCCCCTCCCGCGCGAAGCGCGGAAGTTTTGACGTTTCATGAAATTATTAGAGAAAGAAGACGATTCGTCGTACAGTTTTTGACTCTAAATAAGCCCTATTAATTGTGTCTGAATTCAGTTTCCCCCTCTCGCGCGAAGCGCGGAAGCTTTGACGTTTCCTTACTGAATGATTAGACAAAGAACACGATTCGTCGTACAGTTTTTGACTCTAAATAAGCCCTACTGATTTTGTCTGAATTCAGTTTCCCCCTCTCGCGTGAAGCGCGGAAGCTTTGACGTTTCCATAAATTATTAGAGATAGAAGACGATTCATTGTACCGTTCTCGACTCGTCTAAATGAAGTTTTACCCTTCTAAATTTTTGGCGTTTCATCACAATATAGAGAAAGGAAGACGATTCATCGTACCGTTTTCGACTCTTATTAAGCCCTATTCATCTGAATTCAGTTTACCCCTCTCGAAGCGCGAAACCTTTTACGTTTCCTCAATTTATTAGAGAAAGAACACGAATCGTTGTACCGTTTTCGACTCTAAATAAGCCCTATTAATTTTGTCTGAATAAAGTTTCCCCCTCTCGCGCGAAGCGCGGAAGCTTTGACGTTTCCTTAAATCATTAGAGAAAGAAGACGATTCGTCGTACCGTTTACGACTTGTCTATATGAAGTTTTCCCCTTCTGCGCGAAGCGCGGAATTTTAGGCGTTTCATCACAATATAAAGAAAGGAAGACGATTCATCGTACCGTTTTCGACTCCTATTAAGCCCTATTCATCTGAATTCAGTTTCCTCCACTCGCGCGAAGCGCGAAAGCTGTGACGTTTACTCAAATTATTAGAGAAAGAACAAGATTCGTTGTACCGTTTTCGACTCTAAATAAGCCCTACTGATTTTGTCTGAATTCAGTTTCCCCTCTCGCGCGAAGCGCGGAAGCTTTGACGTTTCCTTAAATTATTAGAGATAGAAGACGATTCATTGTACCGTTCTCGACTCGTCTAAATGAAGTTTTACCCTTCTAAATTTTTGGCGTTTCATCACAATATAGAGAAAGGAAGACGATTCATCGTACTGTTTATGACTTGTCTATATGAAGTTTTCCCCTTCTGCGCGAAGCGCGGAATTTTGGGCGTTTCATCACAATATAAAGAAAGGAAGACGATTCATCGTACCGTTTTCGACTCCTATTAAGCCCTATTCATCTGAATTCAGTTTCCTCCACTCGCGCGAAGCGCGAAAGCTGTGACGTTTACTCAAATTATTAGAGAAAGAACAAGATTCGTTGTACCGTTTTCGACTCTAAATAAGCCCTATTAATTTTATCTGAATTCAGTTTCCCCCTCTCGCGCGAAGCGCGGAAGCTTTGGCGTTTCCATAAATTATTAGAGAAAAAAGACGATTCGTCGTACCGTTCTCGACTCGTCTAAATGAAGTTTCCCCTTCCGCGCGAAGCGCGGAATTTTTGGCGTTTCATCACAATATAGAGAAAGGAAGACGATTCCTCGTACCGTTTTCGTATCTTATTAAGCCATATTCATGTGAATTCAGTTTACCCCTCTCGCGCGAAGCGCGAAAGCTTTGACGTTTACTCAAATTATTAGAGAAAGAACATGACTCGTTGTACCGTTTTCGACTCTAAATAAGCCCTATTAATTTTGTTTGAATAAGGTTTCCCCCTCTCGCGCGAAGCGCGGAAGCTTTGAGGTTTCCTTAAATCATTAGAGAAAGAAGACGATTTGTCGTACCCGGTTCTTGACTCGTCTATATGAAGTTTTCCCCTATTGCGCGAAGCGCGGGATTTTTGGCTTTTCATCACAATATAGAGAAAGCAAGACGATTCCTCTTACCGTTTTCGATCTTATTAAGCCCTATTCATCTGAATTCAGTTTCCCCCTTTGACGTTTCCTCAAATTATTAGAGAAAGAACACGATTCGTTGTACCGTTTACGACTTTTAGTAAGCCCTATTTGTCTGAATTCAGTTTCCCACTTTCGCGCGAAGCGCGGAAGCTTTGACGTTTCCTTACATTATTAGAGAAAGAAGACGTTGTACCGTTCTCGACTCGTCTAAATGAAGTTTCCCCTTCCGCGCAAAGCGCGGAATTTTTGGCGTTTCATCACAATATAAAGAAAGAAAGACGATTCGTCGTACCGTTGTTGACTCTTAAACCTTGTTTGAATTTAGTTCCCCCGAAAATGTTAAACCTCTGATTTCTTTAGCTGATATTATAGGAAAGTGGAACTTCGAGAAAATACAAGTATTGTAGTTGTAGTCACTCTCGAAGTCGTCACAGCGGATAAGAAGTCACAGTTCGTTGGGAAAAAAACTTGTCGGCCGACCGACAATATACATCTCACCGACTTCAAACTTCTGCATTGATATAGTACATGAGGATCGAGCAAGAATACTGACACAGCTGACCGACACAGCAACATATTTACCCATGTCTTTCTTGCTTCCTTGACGAGACGACTCCACCCAACAACCCCCTTCTCTCTTTTACTCTCACTCCTCCTCTCTCAGACTCTTACCTCCCCTTTCTCTCCTCTCTTTCACCCCCGTTTCTTTTGTTTCCCTTTCACTCTTTTTTCTTCTTCTTTTCCTTTTCTTTCTTTTCTTTCTTTTCCTTTCTTTCCTCTCCTCCCTCTTTTTCTTTTTTTTCTCTTCTGTCTTCTCTTTTCTTTCCTTTCTTTTCCTTTCTTTCCTTTCTTTTCCTTTCTTTCTTTTCTTTTCCTTTTCTTTTTTCCTTTTCTTTCCCTTTCCCTCTCTTTTTTCCCTCTCTTTTTTTCCCTCTCTTTTTTCCCTCTCTTTTTTCCCCTCTCTCTTTTTCCCTCTCTTTTTCCCCTCCCCCTTTTCTCTTTTTCCCGACGGCAGCGCAATTTTACCGACAATATCCTGACAGGTGGGGGGTGTCGCACCCCACCACACCCCCCCTTTGGCGACGCCCCTGATTATGGTAGCAATACTCTCCTGGATAGTGAAATGTGGCACACACTGTGCACATGAACGAAATATCGGATCAAGGTAATCATATCTGTATTACGCATTAAAACCTGTTAATAAATGCTATATAAATCATTATCTTTAATCAGTTTTCATTCTTCTTCATCTTTTTCTTCTTTATCTGCTTTTTTTCTTCTTTTACTGCTTTTTCTTCTTCTTCTTGTTGTTCTTATGGTTATCATTATTACTATCATTATTATCATT